>APFE030400446.1:180085-253654 GCA_000404065.3 Pinus taeda | reverse complement strand
TGAAAAAATAAAAATAAAAATAAATAAATAAAAATAAAAATAAAAATAAAATAAAAAAACGAACCACAAATATGGAAGTTGAGCCAAAAAATATAATTGAAATTGCAGATCATGATGTTGATTTCGTTTCTTCATGATTAGAATCAGTCTCAAGACTTGTTGATTTATACAATTCACTGGGTGAAAAGGGTCCATAAAAAATGGAGTCGACTTGTAGTCTTTGGAGGGAAACATTTGAATTTAAATTCAAAAGTAATATTAAATATATTTTCTTGAGTCCAATTCACATTGTCTTTTAATAATACTTTTCCAAATGTTGCCCCAAATTTATATCACAATAAATAATATGGGAGCCCAATAATATTTATTTCATCAATTTGAATTCTTCTTCAAGGCAAGGTGGGCTCCTCTTGGGGTCTTAAGGTTTACCATGGGATATTTGTCCCATATTTGCCCAAATTTCAATAGTCCCGCTCAACTAGGGAGGAATTTCCATCTGCATCATAAGCCTTATCTTAGATGTACATGTCTGCTCCATCATATCTCATCTTGCTTCGTCTCATCTCATCTCATAGATGAAGAGAAATCTACAACCGATGGTAGGGGAGATTGATTAGATCCTCCAAACCCTACAAGTCTCCAGGTCAAGTTCCATGACCTTCTTCTTAGCCGCATCAAGAAGTCATCCATCTCATTACATTTCATATGAATTTGTTTCCTTTTATCATCAACTAAACAATGATGTCTCAATCTAAAGAAGAATCATCATAGGGGAGCACCGAATTCCACCCTATATCCAAGGAAAATAGGAGAGATCCACTTACCATAAGGATAAGGATCACAATTTATCCTATTTAATTATGAAGATAGACGAGGTATACTTACAATGAGAGGTAAGTATCACACTCTTTCCTATTTTTTGATGATCTTTCCCACCTAGACCCTCAAGAGTCAAGTGGTGTAATACCCGTATCCCATCACTTAAGCAAGATACTACTTACCATAATGGTAAGGATCACACCCTATCTCAAGTCACCTCAACCCATTAGCCAGAGGGTGAGGAATAATCCCAACAAGCTTAACTTGTGGGTAAGCTTCCAATTGGGGTATATTCTTCCAATTTCCAGACTTGATGGTAGGGGGAGATACCCAATTTCCATAAAAGACAAGGATCACACACATTCCCTACAGTGAAAATATGTGTGATCTACTTTCCACAAGGGTGAGGATCACACCCTATCCTATTGTCTAGAGTTCCCTCAACCCCAAGAGCTTTCCAAATCAATTCCTCTCTCTGTGAGCTCAAACAAGGGGGGAAGAGCATAACTCAGTGTCCTTGATCAGTCGAGACCCCTTCCACTCATCAATTTCTTCATTAGGCTTACAGTTTTTAGTCTTGGCCATAGTGCATGACACCTAGAGAATATCGGGTCAACCACAAGCTTACATGTTGCAACACAAGGAATGAATTGTATATCTTCTCAAGAATCAAAATGTGATGGAGCCTCATTTCTCTTTTTTATACCATATTCTAGATATAGTGATATCTGATCTCAATGAGCTTGAACCTGTCACGGAACACATGATTTTTTGCATGTCAGAACCCATAATATGTCACAATTTATTATAGAATTCCCAACATATTCTCAAATAGCTCTCAAAAGATATTTCTCAACCATACTCTCTCATAGCTAGCCATGTTAGCAACAATGCATACTGTCTCTCACGTAAACAAATTTCTATGCCAAGAAATCATCTAGGAAACCAACACAAACCTAAGGCAATACTCAGATGTGAGCTAGTCAACTTTTGAAAATCAAATATCAAAGACATACCTTCAGTCACAAAGAGAGATTAGAAGTTGTATTAGATGTCCATCATTTCAAGCATGCCAAGCCCAGGGGACTTGATGTTGAGAAATCTAGGGCACATAAATTAAGTGATTTCTCTTCTATTAGTAGCTACTTGTGAATGTTTTTTACTTCTTTAGATTAAGATCTTCTTTTTCTCAAGTTATTAATGTTATTCTTCGTAAGAAAACTACCAATTCATAAACCATAAAGAGACAAGAGACACAAAATATATGCTATCATCCAGGGCCAAAACCTCTCCCACTTGAAATGAAAACCCGAACAAATTCTTCTTCTTATAGAGATTCCAATTTATGAATACCAAGACCAAGAACCTTGACCTATTTTCCACTCCAAGAACAATACACAAGATCCTTAGTCAATGATAGTCAACCTTCAACACCTTCTTCCTTCTTGGCTTCTTCTTCAACCTTGGCTTTCTTCTGCTTTAGACCTTCGACCTTCTTGAATAGTCCTTCTTCCACTTCAACTCCTTAGGAGAACTGCACTTCTCCTCGACTTCCACTACTGCAACAGACTTCTCCTTGGCCTTTACTACTGCAACAGACTTACCTTCGACCTTTACTACTGCAACATACTTCTTCTTAATTGCTACAACAAACTTACCTTCAGCCTTTACTGTTGTAACAAACTTCTCCTTCATTATTGAAACAAAATTCTTGTATAGAGGTTTTCTACCCTTAAAACAATCCAAAAATACCCTTAAGGACTTCATTGGTCTTTTGGCTTCCTCGTTGTACTTCACACTTCATATTATATGATGACCTAATATATGAAATTCTACTCTGAAATGAATACGAACATCCCTATTTATAGTTGCTTCCCATCAAAATAAGCCGACATGACATGATAATGAGCCAACATGTCTATTTGAGAGGTTTATATTATTCTTTTGAAGCCGGTTTGAAGGAGGTAACTTTGTCTTGGCCTTGGAGGGATTTCTAACTTATTTAAGGACTTATATAAATATATAACATGCCCAAGAAGGGTCCTTCATACATGACATAGACTCAAATTGACTTTTATTATTAGATGAAAAATCCTAAAGACTCACAATGGGAGCCATCACTAAAATAAAATTCCTTGCTCATGAAACTTATGAGACAAACATTACAATATTAATTTTATTTTTCTTATTTTCATCAATTACATAAAATCACAATTACACATGTCATTATGAAGACCGAACCTATTTACACTTTTCACCACTCCCTCTTAACTAGGGAGGTATTCATAATGGTACTTGGTCATTCTCAATATGAAGAATTTCTCATAAGAAGAGTCGCATTGGTAACCCATCTATTTAGCATCATATCAACCAGTGTTGTCACATAGAAAGGCCTTAAATAACAACTTTATCTCTCTAAGAGATCTAAACACAATGATGGCGATACCAATGCTGTATAAACACCCTCATGATTGTCTCTCTCAGAACATACCCTACCCAGGTTCTCAGGGTGTGTTCCACCATGACTATTTTTATCTTGGATTCCCAGTCCTCAAAGAATATCGGTCCTCAATGAATACTCTTATCTTGGATGCCCTAATGCATCCTCAAAGAGCATTAGATTCCATATGTTTACCCAATCCTCCATTTTGTCTTCCCAAGTGAAGACAAATGATGAGTCTATCTCTTCCTCCTAATTAGGGAGGGCAGACCTATTTCAATAAAGGAATGTACTCATTCCTACAGAAGGAATGTACCTAAGCTCCCTCTTGGATTAGGAATTTCCAAGTTTCTTTCAAGTAAGAAACTTGTTTCTAGGCTCCCTCTTAATTAGGGACCTACAAGAACTCCTCACGTGGAGATGATGGTATAAATAGTTGCTTGAAGAAAGCTTCTTCACAATGTTATGAACTTATTTTTGCTATCTAGGAGTCTTCATGTTAGGTACTTATACATAGGGCATGGACCATCCATCACTTTCATCCATGATTCAACCATGTCATCATCAGAAAGTGACCCATCAGTACATATCTAGCCTTCCTTCATGCCATGTTTACTTAAGGATCTTTCATCCTACTACATGTGCATCTATGGTGTAAAAAATCAATAGATATTCCCTTGAAAACCCCACATAAATCTATCCAGATAAAAATTAAGGAATGAAAATTAAAAATAAACATTACCTTTGTGATGGTCTTTCATCATGACATCTACTAGTTTTCATAAGCATCTTGCATACATACCGTCACATCTCCCAAAGATATATATTGTCAAGGGTATATTTCTTTTTCAAACTCCATTAGAGTATTCATATCTTTCATGGAGATATCTAGTCAAATATTCTTGTTCTTTCGGATGTGATTTCCTTTACCATGGTTGCATATACCACGATATCTTCCTTCCTTTTATCACACATCTCATTCCCAGGAGAATCCAATAAGAGTTCCTCAATTGTTTTCAACCACCTCATACTTCATATGAGGACATATTATGTTGATTTCATCTAGTGAATGCGTGACCCATGCATTCCTACATTCTCTAGAGGGAGGAGATCCTTCCTTTTGATTATGCTCTAAAGATAGAGCATTGATCCAGGTTACCTACAACCATATGACGCGACTCTTTAATATTGAATACAAGCATACATACCTCATTTTCCTTTGGGTCATCCAAAATTCCTACATCAACTTATTTGATTGAAAGAGCTTCAATCCCTTGATCTGCTTCACTTTTATGTCATCATACCATCATCCCACGAATTCCACAAATTTGGAATCTTGATGAAACACTTGCTTCCCCTCACGATCAGTGAACCTTTCAATGAATATTCCATCAGAGAATATTGAGGATCTAAAGTATCCCCATCAATAGATGTTTCCATTTGATAGATTTATGATGAACCTTGTACTAGATGACCCTACCACTTGTGTTTTCAATGAGATTCCCATGAGCTATATAGTTTACTTCCATGGATTCTAACCGTCTTTCATGTTTTTCTATGTTGATGTCCCTAGATCTCTCTTTCAATGCTTCCATGATACCTCGATGCGTCCCATTATTTTACTTAGTGAACCATGATAGCCATATCTGAGAAGAATTAGGATTTTGAAAAGAACTTATGTGAGGAAGACTATCTCAATAATGGAGATCTATTACTTCCTCCTTCTTGAATTTCTTCTTTTCAGCTTCCTCCACTTCCTTGGTGATGTGGGTTGCTTCTCTCCCTCTTTTGTTATTGTCCTTATTAAGCTTAAGACAATCTCTCCTATAGTGTCCATATTCTTGACACCCATAGCATTGTATTTTAGCCATGTTCTTCTTCTTTTTCTGAGAACCAAACTTTCTAAATTGTCCCTTTCTTTTTGTCATTGCAACATAAGCTTGATTTTTCTCACCTTCTCCCACATTAGATTTGGAATTTAATATAGATGCTTAAATATTTCACAATGACCATAGATCCTTGGATGGAGTAGCTTCTTTCTTCCCATAAATACTTGAAGTAAATTTACCCCAATCTTCTGGTAGTGAATTTAATACGATTGTAGTCATTTCTCTATCAAACATGACTTCTCCTAGATCTTGTAGTTGATACCAGATCTCAGATATCCTCATAAAGTATGAGGCTATTCTATCTTCCCCTAACACCTTCAGCTTGTAGAGTTCTTGCCTTAATGAGATGACTTCTCCAACAATGCTACGACATACAACTCTACCAGTTTGTGATATATTTATTTTGAAGTTTCGAGTTTAGATACATATGGGATGAGGGTATCCTTGATGGATTTTGTTAGAATCCTTTGAGCCCTAACTTTCCCTTTCATGTACATGGCAAGAGCTTGAGCATATTTCTTTCTTGGTTTAGTGATAGAACCTTTGACGTGTTCCATAACCTCATTTTCAATGAGATTCAGATCTGTCCATTTCTTCCATGCAAGATAGTTTGAAGCCCCAACCAATTTGTTGCTTTCCTTGAAAAAATACATTTTCAAAGATTTAGATGTGGAAATAAGTATATACTTACTTGATAGGATGCTCCTTATTCTTGCTACTTCCTTGTTGTTAATGATGATATAGAGGATAGAAAACTTTTCCTTGATGAAGGTGGTTTTCTTCAAGAATAATCCTTGATCCCACAGAGAGTGAGATGACACTTCCTTTTGATATAGCTTCCTTTGGATGAATAGTCTTCAAAACACTTTAACTTGAGTAGATGTAGGGTTTTGTCCTTCTCCCTCTTGATGATGATCCCAACACTACTTTGTAGACTTCTTTGATCTAGGGTTATGATGCTTCCTTTAAATTCAAGATGATCTTTGCTTTGATGCCTTCCTTAAGATTTGATCTTTAAGTGTACCTTGATGAGATGCCCTTCCTTGGCTTAGTCACCTAAGATTTGATACCATGTTGAGAAATCTAGGGCATAGGAATTAAGTGATTTCTCTTCTATTAGTAACTGCTTGTGAATGATTTTTACTTCTTTACATTAGGATATTCTTTTACTTAGGTTATTATTGTTGTTCTTCATCAAACAACTACCAATGCATAAACCATAAAGAGACAAGAGACACCGAATATAGGCTATCAACAAGGGCCAAAACCTCTCCAACTTGAGAGGAAAACCCAAAAAAATTCTTCTTCTTATAGAGATTCCAATTAACGAATACCAAGACCAAGACCCTTGACCTATTTTCCACTCGAAGACCAAGACACAAGATCCTTAGTCAATGATAGTCAACCTTCAACTCCTTCTTCCTCCTTGGATTCTTCTTCAACCTTGGATTTATTTTGCTTTAGACCTTTGACCTTCTTGACTAGTCCTTCTTCCACTTCAGCTCCTTAGGAGAACTGCACTTCTCCCCAACTTCCACAACTAAAACAAACTTCTCCTTGGCATTTAGTACTAAAACATACTTACCTTCGGCCTTTACTATTGCAACATACTTCTTCTTCACTACTGCAACCAACTTACCTTCAACCTTTACTGCTGCAATATACTTCTCCTTCATTTCTATAACATACTTCTTGTATAGAGGTTTTCTACACTTAAAACAGTCCCAAAATACCCTTAAGAACTTCTATCTTCCCTTTTGTTACTTCCTTGGTCTTTGGGCTTCCTCATTGTACTTCACACTTCAAACTGTATGATGATCAAATATCTGAAATTCTATTCTAAAATGAATATGAATAGCCCTATTTATAGTTGTTTCCCATCAAAATAAGCTGACATGACATGATAGTGAGCCGACATGTCTATTTGAGAGATTTATACTATTCTTTTGAAGCCGACTTGAAGGAGGTGACTTTTTCTTGGCCTTGGAGGGCTTTCTAACTTATTTAAGGACTTATATAAATATATAACATGCCCAAAAAGGGTCCTTCGTACATGACATAGACTCAAATTGACTTTTATGACTAGATGTCAAATCTTAAAGGCTGACAATGGGAGTCATCACTAAAATAAAATTCATTGCTTATGAAATCCACGAGACAAGTATTATAATAATAATTTTATTTTTCTTCTTTTAATCATCTACATAAAATCAAAATTACACATGTCATTATGAAGATCGAACCTAGTTACACTTTTCAACATTTGCTAGATTCCATATGTAGCTTTCTCCGATCTACAATCATGGGTCTACTACTCATGCTACTCAAGGTCTTGAGATAACTGCAAATATGCTTCTTCCTTAAATAAATCACAAAGGAAGCTCACTTCACATCTAATAATAATGTGTTTTTCAACAAAAGCTAGGATCTCATCATAGACTTCTTTCTCTGAGAGAATATTTCTTATCATAGTTTGAATCATATCATGAAAGCATCATGCACTACTACATCTCAGTCATATAGAATGGTCCTTGCATTAAGGACATATCACCCTTATGTTTGTATTCCATCTACTCCCTCTGAATACGAAGCCTCTTAAATCAACCAATGAAACTACAATCCTTCCTCTAAGGTCTTCAACTCTTGTCCATTTCATAAGTCATGGGATGGCTCTACATCATCCTCAATATTTGATATAGAGGGCTTGATCCTCACATTCATCATAGTACATGTGACCCCAAAACAAGAGCAAGGTCAACAATAAATAATCATAATGAAAGTGTACTTGGTGATGAAGTAGGACTATCATCCTTCTCTAGATGTAAGAGTGGCTCATTCATTTTATTACACCAACTCACTCTTGGAGCTAATCCTTCCTACAATACTCTACATCTTGTTGATCTTCAAGGTGGATCACATCCTCATCCAAGAAATTAGTAAAACAAAAAAAATACTCATGTAGGAAGAATCACTAATAATAAAAAATAATAATTTGACAAGAGAAATGGCACCAATAAATGACTTAATTCTTGAAAGTACTTATATTTAATGTAGATTGTAGGAGGATCCCAACTCCCTCTTGATCCTATATTCCTCCTATCTAGGAGGAGCCACTCCCCATCGATCATATGTCAATTTTATCTTCAGAAGACACGCATCCTCTTGAGCATTGTCTGTATTCTCTTTCCAATCCTTTCAAGCCTAGTTACAAGATAATCATCGTAACACATCATCTCCCATTGGGTAGGAGACAAGTAAAACTAGGGTTTCTATGATATAAGTACTTGAATAACTCAATGTCTTCTCATTGATCAAGAAGATTCTACTTCACACTAGGGTTTCAATGTTATAGAATCCATGCCATATCCAAGGCTAGTTTAAGGGTTTCTTTAAAAACCTAACCTTTTCTTGTAAGAAAAAAGCTTCCCTACAGTTTCTTCAAACCCTATGATTCTTTTAGGTCTCTTCCATCTTAATTTTATTCCATTATTGGTGTCTTCAAGGGGGGGTGATCTCAATGACTCTTCTTCGGCCTAGCTATGATACCATGTTAATTTTTAGGGCTAGATTGTTCTATGATGTAGATAATTGCATTTAAAACATTTTTCCTTACTTACATATTGCATTCACCCTATAACATCATAACATCATTACAAACTATGTAGAGAGAACAATAAAATAATCAATGCAGCATAACATAAAAGAATAGTAGAAAAAACATGCACAATAGAGACACCGGGAGTTAGGTCAGAGCCCAGGGAAAAACCCCACAAGGGGGAAACCCAACCAGATTCTTCCTCTATTAGATATTCATCAATTGGCCAATTGAGATAAAAAGTACAATGAGAATGAAATATAATATTTACATCAGGCTTCTTAGGAAAAACCCAAGTTAGTTCACAACTTCGTTTGTGAATTGAACTAAACAAGTTCAAGAGATATACTATCGTATCGCTTCAGTTTCCATACATCTATGCTACTATCATACATCATTGTCAACAAAGTCACAACCATCTCACTACTATCTAAATCATTGTTATATCATTGTTATCAAAGACAATCAGAGTTGTTGTCAAGTCATCCATTAGGGTTATTTCCATATACTTGATTACTACAAGGACACTATTATACCAAGAACACTCCCCTGCATTAAGGTTACCACTATCATGGGAATATCACTTACAACCAAATATCACTGACTTATAAAAAAGACTGTCATTACATATCTTAGAGTCATCTAAGGTTATTATGACTTTTAGTCATCATTTCATGGGAATTACGACCAACAATAAATGAATACAAACCTCAAAGAAGCACAAAAGCCACTGAATATATCTGAATGATACCAAAGAGGCCGTTGAGTGAATTAGAGCTAAGTTGCCACTATATTTAATACTACAAAGATTGAGAATCGAGTCACAAGGAATTGAATCGAACCATATAAACTGAGTTATAGAAGTCATGCGTTGAGCTTCAACAAATTTATAGAGTAGAGTCATAATAATTGATCTATAGTGGAAAGAAGATTCATACATATAAGCAAGGCCTTTGGACACACATAAAGAGTATATGAAGATGTGGAGCATAATGTGAGCTTACAGGAAAAATGTGAAATGCAGTTCATTGTGCATGAATATATGAGCGAAACCACTATGGATATATATATATAATATATAAGATCACTGTGAATGTATGAAATTTATTTATTATGCCATCGTAGATATATATAATGTCGATGTAGAGAAATTCCACAGGGAATAGTGTAGCGAGTCACATTTGTAAACTTTAGGATAATGAGTCATTAATGTGATCTCAGAGAGTGTGATACTGATATATGTATATGAGATACCCTGTGATGCCCCAGTGAATTGGAGTGAGGCCACTGAGAAGCAAATTCATCACAAAACATTGTATGCAAGTCAATGTGAATGCCACAGATTCATAGGATGAGAGCCAACAAGTATTGAGCCATTGTATAATGTCATAGAGGATGCAGTGTAATACATTGTATGCCACAAATATTCGATAGTGAGTCAGATAGATTAATTACGAGCCATAAGAAATAATGGTCCATTGTAATGTTGTTATCCATATAAAGAGTGAAAACTATAGGTAAAGCAGGTCATATAGATAAAACGAATTACTGAGAAACAAAAGGAAGTGAACCACAAATAAGGAAGCCAAGGCAAAGATATAATCGAAATGTTAGACCATGATGTTGATTTTGTTTATTCATGATTAGAATGTGCCTCGATACTTGTTTATTTATACAATTCGTTGGGTGAAAAGGATCCATAAAAAAATAGAGCCGACTTGTAATATTTGGAGGGAAACATTTGAATTCAAATTCAAAAATAAAAATAAATATATTTTCTTGATTCCAATTTACATTCCTTTTTAACAATATTTTTCCAAATGCTTTTCCCAAATCTATATCACAATAAATAATAGGAGAGCCTAATAATTTTTCTTTTATTAATATGAATTCTTCTTCGGGGCAAGGTGGGATCCTCTTGGGGTCTTAGGGTTTCTCATGGGAAATTCGTCGCATAGCTGCCGAAATTTCAACAAGTCATATTTAATTTTTGAGAAAATATGTATATGATACTTCACATTTCACTAATTGTTTTGTTTTACTAATGTGAATATTAGGAATTTTATTTTTTGGAATTGTACCATGGATCAAGTAAAAATGTCGAGGCATCTATATGATGAATGCCAAGGGATCTATATGATGAGGAAAATGCCATTAGGAAGATGAAGTTTGGATGAGGAAGAAACATCCATAATTTATCACTAGGATTATGCTATTCTAAGTAGTGGCCTCTTGAAGGTGTATATGAATGAAATTACTGAACACCATTTAGTTTGGATAAGTTGAATGTATAGTGGTGGCATGACTAGAAATATAGAGGGAAATGGAGGAACAAGTCGTTCCTAATGGAAAAAGTTGAAAATAGTTTTTGATAGGTAGAAGAATTATGTTGATTTGAATTGAACTAAAGTTAAACCTCAAAAGAGTATCATTCTCTATGAAAATAAACATATAGAGATAGCCTCAAGGTTTTATGGAACATTTGAGATCATAAAACAAATAGTCTTTGTGACTTATAAACCTGGTCTAGATCCTTCCCTATCTAAGATTCATAATGTAAGTCATGTTTCACTTTTGAAACAATGTGTACATGATATTTCACATGTTATTGTTTGTTTTGTTTTTTCTAATGTGATTCTTAAATAGTAAGACTATCAATCTTTCGAATCATACCTTTGATCAAGCAAAAATAAAATGGGATTTATATGATGATGCACATTCCACTAGGAAGATTAAGATTGGATGAAGAAGAATAATCTAAATCTCTTAAGTTAGCACTATGACAACGATATTCTAAGGAGAGGAGTATGTAATATCCCCTTTTGGCTAGTTAGATTAATGTTCTTTTATGCAAATGAATAACCAATTATATTCATTATTTGGCTACAATGTGTACATGATATTTAACATGTTATTGTTTGTTATGTTTTTATAATGTAAATCTTAGATAATAGGACTATTAATATTTGGAATTATATCTTGGATCAAGTGAAAATACAATGAGATTTATACAATAATGCATATGCCACTGGGAATATGAAGTTTGGATGAGGAAGAATCATCCAAAAATCTTAAGTTAACACTAGGAAAAATATATTCTAAGGAGAGGAGTAATTGATATCCCATTTCGCCAATTATATTAATGTTTTTCTATGTAAATGCATAGCTAATTTTATTGGTTGTTTATTTATGGTATGAGATATTAGCAATAAGAATGTATGCAACATGATACTTATGATACTAAGAAGAAACCATGTTGTGTGGACATGTGGGGAATATTCCTCCTTGAACACATACCTACATTATATGGTATACCTTGTTGGAATTATTTTTGTCATTGATGTCAATGATAGGGGGAGACTATAGATGTCTAAGATAAGATTGTCAAAATATTTTTTGGATGCCTAGTTTTCTTTTATCCCTAGTTTGGATACCCTATTTTGAATGCATTTTTACTCCAAATAATTAGCTCAAATCACAAATAAGACATATGGTTAAAAATCTTATTATTGTGCCTTTCCAACAGTATATGGCACTCCCTATAACTCCATAGGAATGAGGGGATATAAAAGATTTTGTTAAGTTGACCCAACCAATTTTACAAGTTGACCAAAATGAGTGAATGAAAACACACTATAAATAAAGAAAATATAAGTTTATTTGGATATCATCCAACTAATAAGAGAGCTGAGGTGCACAAGAGAAGCTAGAGAATAATCTTGGTGTTTTAAAGGAGGAGAAAAAATGTGATTTGTGGAATGAATGAGTCATCCTGGAATTTTCACTATAATTTTTTTTCTAGGATGTTTTATATCATGAATTTTTGAGGATATATAGGTGATATATTCATGTACATGTGATACAAATTTAAGGCATTGGTTCACTATTTTTCAGAGATATGCTCTAAGGAAGTTAGGGTTCCTGAATGCTCCTAATATTTGCTTCAAATAGGTTAGTTTGACATTATCACTATAAATTATTTTATGAGATATTTCAGATTATGAAATATTGAGAAGAGAGATGTGAGATCTCTATATACCTATGGTAAATGTTTTGTACTTTGGGTTGCTATCATTTTGAAGATATGCCTTGTGGAAGTTAGGGTTTCTAAATGGTCCTAAAATCAACTTCAAATAGGTTGGTTTGAAATTTTTGCTATAACTTATTTTTTGAGATGCTTCAAACTATGAAATATTGAGGAGATAGAGGCAATATATTTAGGTCCCTATAGTAAAATTTTAAAGCTTTGGATCACTATACATTTGGAGATATGCCTTATGGAAGGTAGGGTTTATGAATTATCTTGAAATAAATTTCAAATAGGTTAGCTTGGAATTTTTACTACATATATTCCTTTCTGGGACTTTTCAGATTAGGAATTTTTTATAAACCCAAGGAGACATATAGAAGGGCCTTGCATAAAAATTTTAGAATCAGATTTGCAAAATTGGATACACAATATGTTGTACAAGTTCTTTTTTTGGAAGAGGCCAAAAACAATAAGTTTTGGGAGAATAAAACCCGATGAAGGAAGAGAACCAAGCAAATTTGCTGTAGGAAGAAGTAGTGAGCATACTCAATAAAGTAGGTTGGTGCCTACAAATATTTCAATGAGTAGGGATTGGTGTCTCTAGTAGGCTGCTACCTATGAATATTTTCAATGGTGGGGATTGATGTATACATTACGTTGGTGCCTACTAATATTTGCAGCAATGGGGATTAGTATCTCTAGTAGGTTGGTTCTAAAAAAGAATTATAAAAAAAAGTTTTTTTGTTTTATCTTGAAAGGATTTCCACATAAATATTGTGTTCGATGTTCTACAATTGATAGATCTCATATGTGATTATTTTCTCGTGGTTCATGAATGTTTGATTAAGTGAAGATCATCTTATACTAATTTCCTACCCCATTTTCTCTTAGTATAAGTGTATTCTCAACAATTGGTATCGGTAGTAGGTTCCTTCAAAATCAGCCTAAATGTTGGAAGGTATATTTTGAGAGCACACATGGCCAATCAGGAAGGTTCATCCACAAACATAGCCCCATTGTTTGATGTGCTAAACTATTCTAATGCCACTTGGGTTTGATATTTGGAAATAAGTGGTGATTGATTATACAATACCAAAAGCCCCTGCAACAAACATGGTTGGGAATAAATTTAATGAACATAAAGCAAATGCCATGAATTCTTTCTCGCTTGGTATATCATAATTAGAGTTTGTCAAGGCGATGCATTGTGAATTAACAAAAGAAATTTGGGACAAACTCTATTTATGATGCATTGTGATGCATTGTGAATTATGAAGACAATGAGAAGGTTGAAGAATGAATGATCGTACTAAAGGTGCTAAAGGTCACTCCCATTAATATTTGATGCCAAGGTTTCTGCCATTGAAGAAATGAAGGATCTGGAGAAACTGACAATGGATGTGCTGCATGGAATTCTCACTTCATATGAAATGAGGAAAATAAAAAATAAAAGCCAATGTTGAAGGAAAGAACTTTCAAAGCATAAAATAAGGAAAAATGACACAAATCTCATGATTTTTCTAGAGATGAATCAAATAAAAAAGAATCATAACTTGTGAGAAAGCTAAAAATATTATTTGACAAATACAAAAGATAGGCTACTGTTAAAATGTTTTAAGTATGGAAAAGTAGGAAATTTTGCTACTAAATGTCTATATTAAAAAAGGGAAGACAATGACAATGAAGAACATAACAATAAAAGCAAACCTTGTAGACACAAAAAGGGAAAATACATTAAGAATAAGACTTTGTATTCTACAGAGGATAGTAGCTCGTCTAAATAAAGTGATGGATATGCTTTTCATATTGACAAGAAGAATTCCTTTTCATAGCTATGGATACAAAGTATACTAATAAAGAAAATGAGGACAATAAAAAATATAAATTATATTAAGAAGAAGAAGACATTTATGGGGAAGTGAATCTTGAATCAGAACTTACTAGTTCCTTAGAAGCAATAGATAGGATCGGGGGAAATAATAAAAGAAAAAGGATCAATTGAAGAAATACGAAAATAAGGATCATGATCTTTGATGAAACAATAAAACAATAGTTATCATCTCGAAGGGTCAACCAGATGAGGCAAAAAGGATAGAAGAAGTTGTGAGAAGCCAACTAAAAGATAAGGGAGAAAATTGCAAGAAGCTAGAAGATGAAATCACATCCTTAAGAAATGAACTAGAGAAAACAATTGATTAGTTGAATAGAAACTTGAAGTTTAGAAAAAGTGCTGAAATATTAGATATTGTTGTCAGTTGTCAAAGGCCATAATTCATTAAGACAGGTCTTGGCTATGACAAAAAGCAAAAAACCCTCAAGGGAGATGCAAGCATTAAGGTCACAATGTCATTAGAAAAGGAAAATGAATAAAATCCATGCTAATATTCTCAAAGACTCCATCAACAATGAAAGCAACAACATGAAAGGAAATGAGGACCAATAAAAACCTGTTTATTCTCACAAAACAACAAAAATGAGTTCAAAAATGATATCCCACAAACAAGGCCTTTCCAACTCTGTACCAAAATATATTCCTTGGCCTTTAATTTTCTTACAATAATTTTGGTCATAAATCAATAGTTTGTATAATTTATGTAAGAAGTGATAATGTGAGAGATATAATTAGAGGATCTTATAAGACCTCAAAGAATGATTATGTGAGCAAAAAAAGGAGAAGTTCTCATGGGTTTGTTCTTAGAAACAACAATTGATTTGATCCCATACTTGATTACAATATTGAATTTTATAAGTACAATAAGTATGTGCACATAGTACATGAATCTAGAAGAAACATATTTGAGTCTCCTAAAGAAAACAAGGAAGAAGATGTTCTTACTAGGAATAGAGAAGAATATTCAAAGTCATGGAAAATGAAGCAAGAAGTGAAAAAGAAGGAAAAATGTGGCCTTGCAATATATGCTCAAAACACGAGAAGCCAATGATACATTGATACTTGATGTTAAAAACACAGGATAAGGGATTATAAAAAATTTATCACCTTAAAGGAAGAAAAAGGAGGTAGTGTTACCTTTTGGGATAATGCTTTTGCAAGGATAGTTAGAAAAGGTATGGTTAGTGTTGATGATAAAAAGACTAAAACACATAATGTATTACATGTTTAAGGATTTAAATACAATATTTTAAGTGTCATTCAAATGCATGATTAAGGTTTTAATCTCACATTTCATTCTAAAGGATGTGAGATAAGGAAAGTAGGTTCATGAAAATTAGTTTAAAATGAAAATATAACCCCTAGAAATGTATACATCCTCGATGAAGTTGAAGGAGAAAAATGTTGTATGGTAAAAGTAGACAAAACCTACTTATGGAATAGAAGGATGGGTCATATAAAATTTAACAATAAAATAAAACTCATCAAGACACAAGTAGTAAGAGATATGCCATGGATATCAAAACCTACAGACATATTCACAAGCCATGTCAACATGAGAAGCATACAAGAGTTAATTTCAAAACAAAGTACTCAACATCAAAGCCATTAGAAGTTGTAGACATAGATATTTACGGATTAGCAAGAATCCAAACCTTAAAATGTGAGAGTTATTTTATGTTGCTTATTTATTATTACACAAGAATGACATGTGTTACACCTCTTAAAGAAAAATATGAAGCATTTGAGAAGTTTAAATCTTTCAAATCCCAAGTTGAAAATGAGACTGATTTAAAAATCACATGCTTAATATTAGACAGAGGAGGTGAGTTTACCTCTAATGAATTTAATCTATGAGAACATGGAATCAAGAGACATTTTTTGGCAACAAGGAATCCACAAAAAATTAAGTTGTAGATAGGAGAACCTAATTATACAAGGAAATGGCTAGAACAACACTAAATAAAATGAAACTACCTTACACCTTTTGGGGAGAAGCAATTAGCACAATAGTATACATTTTTAATAGAGCATAAATTAGTGTGAACAACAACAAGATACCTTATGAATTATGGAAAAGTAAACCATCTACAATCAAATACTTCAACGTATTTCGGAGAAAGTGCTATATAACAATAAATGAAGATAATTTAGGCAAGTTTGATTCTAGAACAGATGAAGGTATCATTTTTGTCTAATCATATGCAAGTAAGGCATACAAATGATACAACAAAACACTGTGAAAGGTGGTAGAAAGTATTAACGTAAGAGTGAATGAAGTAATACCTCAAAATTAAAAGCCATAAACAAATAAAAATATAGAGAGGAAAATCTATAGAGAATGAGAAAAGGAAGAACATGAAGAAATAGAACGCTAATATCCAAAGACACCATTTATACTTGTCCAACAATATCATCTAGAAAATCATATTTTTGGTGATATAGAGACAAGATTTAAGACTAGAAGAGGATTGGAAAGTACACAAAAACACATAAAATTTTCTTTCTTATCCAAAATAGAGCCCAATAGCTTTACACAAGTTAGTGAAGATAATCATTGGGTTAATGCTATGGAAGAAAAATGGGATCAAATTGAGAAGAATGAGGCATGAGAACTTGTGCCTAAACCAAAAGGCAAGAATGTGAGTGGCACCAAATGGGTCTTCAAAAAATTGAATGAAGATTAAAAAATAGTAATAAATAAAGCAATATTGGTATGTAAATGGTATGCTCAAGTTTAGGGTATTGAATTGAAGAAACCTTTGCTCCAATTGTAAGATTTTTTATATCTTTCATATTGTGAAATGTTGAGGAGATAGAGGCAAAATATCTATGTAGTTGTGGGAAAAAATTTAGACTTTGGTTTGATATAATTTTGGAGATATGCCCTATGGAAGTTAATATTTATGAATAGTCCTAAAACCAGCTTCAAACATGTCAGTTTCAAATTTTCACTATAATTTATTTTCGCTATCACTATGTATTTGTGGTAAAAATTTCAGACTTTGGTTCACTATACTTTCAAAGATATGCCTTGTGGACGTTAGTGTTTATGAATGATCCTGAAATCAGTTTCAAACAATTCATCTTAGAATTTTTACCGTAACTTGTTTTTTGGACTTTTCACTCTAACAAATTTTCAAATATTTGAGGAGATATAAAAAAGTTCCCCAAGTAAAACTTTTAGAAATATATTTACAAAATTGGATATGTGGCATGTTGTACAAGTTCATTCTTGAGAAGAGACCAAAAATAACAAGTTTTGGGAGAATAAGATGTGATGAAAGCATAAGTAGCAAGCAAACTTGGTGAAGGAAGAAGAAATAAGTAGAACTGGTGAAGGTAGAAATAGAAAATAGACTCAACAAAGTAGCTTGGAACCTACAAATATTTGCAAAAATGGGGATTGGTGTCTCCATTCATTTGATTCCTATAAATAATTGCAATGGCGGGGATTGGTGTCTTCAGTAGGTTTGTGTCTATGAATATTTTCAATTGTGGGGATTTGGTGTCTCCAACAAGTTGGTGCCTACAAATATTTGTAAAAAGTGCCTACAAATATTTGTAACAATTGGTTGGTGCCTACAAAGAATTATACAAATAAGTTTTGTGGTTTTATCCCAAAAGGGTTTCCACTTAAATATTATGTTCCATGTTCTACATCTGATGGGTCTCATATGCAACCATTCTCTTATGGTTCATGAATGTTTGAATAAGAAAAAAATGCCTTATAACGATTCATTCCCCTCTCTTAGTATAAGTATGTGCTCAACATACACCTCTTTATTTGTCTAACCATAATGTGCATTGGGAACCTTTTTATGAGTTCTTTGAAGGAATCTTATTGTTTGAGTTATTATAATTTATTTCATGACCTTGGTTGATTATTAATTACCCTTCACTTAACCAAATCCTCAGGAATTGGTAAATATTTTATTTTATTTTATTTATTATTATTTTATTTATGGACAAGGTCAAAACTAATATGTCCCTTCCATAATTTTAATTTTTACCCTAAGTTTCTTTTGTGAAGAGTTATTGGATATATAAAGCCTCATGGTTGGGTAATGGGGACACTTATTGGTGTACTCTACATGCACTCATATCACCATAAGAAAATCAAACTTTTAGTTATAATTAGAGGTTGAGACCTTTCCTACCTTTTCAACAAATGAATTACATCCCTATTTATGTGAAAATTCCTTGATTGCAATTACTAGATATTATTCTCTTAATTGTTAGTAGTTTAATTGTTTACAACAATTAAAAAATAATTCACAATTGCAATCTTCACCACAAAATACACTGCATAAATTAAAATCATAAAGAACTAGATGCACACACATAAAATCGACACCAATATTTTTGGACTAACATCCTAGAAAAAACCTCGAAGGGAAAACCAATGCAACAAATGAAGGTTTATTTTATTATTATGTAGAAAAAATGGAGAAGACAATATCTAGATGTCTCATTGGAAATCCTATTGCAAATAATATGGCCAAAATAATTAGGAGATAAATTCTCCCTTTGTAGAATAACTTGGCTTCCCTTTGGCCAGCTTGCATTACCTTCCAACTGCTCACTCTTCTAGTCTGTGCAAGTCGTACGACCCTTGAATAAGCCTTAAACTGGGTCATCTAGCCTCCTTTTACCTCTGAATTTTTTTTTCTCTTCCTCTTAGATTGAAATCTAACCTCCAACAACTGAAACAAACTCTTCATGGCACTTCATTTTGTTGGACTGGCTAAGTCACACTGCCTAGACGAATTTCTTTGCAGAAGATTTCAACCTCCTTTTTCCTACCTCTCCGACACTAGAAAACTACTAGGAAACTCTCCAAAATTCTCCTTTAATTCTCCCTCAATCACTAATGCTCTCCTTCTGGCTCGAAATCTCTTTCTTACTGAATCACAACAGCTGGATAGCTCAACCTGCCAAGGAAACTTTCTCCCCAGTTGTTCTCATAGGTGCGTTTGTCTCCATCCCATCGACTTACTCTTATAATATCTCATTGGAGCTTCAATTCCCTTAATTAGATCCTCATCAATGGATAATATAATCTTAGACTCGATCAATGTGAGTCTCTAGAGCATTCTCAATCATCCTTAATTAATTCCCATTAATTAGCCAGTTTTCCTAAGTTAGACTTAGAAAATATTTAAATGATAGATAGTTAATTTAATTAAGATGTTTCACAAGCTTATCTCGCGAAACCTTTTCTAGGTTTTGGATATCTCGTGTTCCTTAGCCTCTTAGAAATAAATCAAGGCTAGAATACCCATAAGATGCTACGAAAACAATAAAAATTCAAACTCCTTTTTAGTAAGGAAGGTATTATATCTCCACATCAACATCTCTCTCCTTTGTACTTGGACCATGCTGTTGGTGTTTGACATCTGCAACCCACTGTCACTGTCCAACAAGCTATTGTGCATTCTATGATTCAACTTCTAACCTTTTATCTAAATCACTCTGCATCTGCACTATCGCTGACTATGCACTGTGCCACCCTGCATTGCTGCCAACACTGCTTGCACTGCATATGATCTCATGATGCTACTGCTAGTGTTGCAACTACTACAATTGGGAACTGATCTACTGTCCCTACTATTGGAAGGGATTCTCCACTACACCCATATGTTCTCTGAAACAAACAAAATTAGCTCTTCCTAGATATTTCGTGAGTATATATGCAACCTACTGCTTCGTGGGAATGTGTAGTAGCTGGAATGCTCCACGCTTCACAAAATCTTTGATGAAGTGGTATTGTATGTCTATATGTTTTGACCTATCATGAAACAATGGATTTTTAGAGAGTTTGATGCAAATCTGATTATTACAGTAAAACTGGTCGCCTCCATCCTCTAACCGAACAAGCTCACTAGAATCTTTCGAATCCATATAGCTTCGCATGTGTCCATGCTAGCTGCTATGTAATATTCCTCTATAGATCTCAATGCCATGAACTTCTGCTTCCTGCTGCACTAAGTACAACCCCCGATCCAATGCTAAAGCAACACCCTCATGTTCTCTTCTAATCTACTGAACTTCCTACCCTATTTGTATCCATGAAACCACAAAGTCTGACGTGATCACCTTGAGTATACCTCATTCCATACTCAACCATGCCACACAAATACCTCATAATGTGCATCGTTGTTGTCCAATGTACTCTCCTAGGTTCCACCATGAATTGATTGAGAGAGTTGACTGCGAAGCAGATATTTGGCCTGGTGTTGACCAAATACATGAGCGAACCAATGAGTTGTCTATATAAGGTTGGGTCCACATCCTCATCCTCTAATGCATATATATTCCTCTAGTTTGTAATCATAGGCATGGACATAGGCCTAAAATACTGCATAAAGAAACTCTTCAGAATCTCTGTAGTATATCTCCCTTGTCCAAGGAAGATCTCCACATCCTTCTATCAGACTTCCAGGCCTAGGAAGTAATGTATTAGTCCCAAATCCTTCATGTCAAACTCTTCTACCAGGTTCCTCTTGCAATATTCTATGAGCCCTGATTACCCATTCAGAAATAGTTCATCCACATACAGAACTAGGATGTGTGGCTCATCTTCTACCATCATATAGTAAAGGCTGGGATTTGCAATGCTCTTGACAAATCCCATCTTTTGCAATTCGAACATAGCATGTCCTGTAGCCTGTCTGAGTGCCCCTCTCATGTTTCTTGATGCCCTCAGGTATTTTTATGTATACCTCCTCCTCTATCACCCTATTCAAGAATATTGTCTTGACATCCATCTGGTGAATCTGCCATCCCATCTGCGATGTTAGATATATGACGGACTGGATGGAAGTGTATTTGGTAAATAGGTGAAGGTATCCTCATAGTTTATGCCTTCCTTATGCACATACCCCTTTTCCATGAACCTATCCTGTTACTTCTCCATGCTTCCATATGCAGCGTAATTGGTCTTGTATATCCACCGAGAGCCCACAACTGACATATCCACAGGTTTTGACACTACCTCCCAAAAATCATTTGTCATGATTGAGTTATACTCTTCCACCATAACATCTACCCATACCTAATGTCATACGGCCTCCTGATAGTTGGGAGGATCTACAACCTATAATGCTAATGCTTGGTACCTATCTAGCTATCTGCGTTCCCTCTTGTTCATCCTAAGAGATCCTATGGACTCCTCTGTGTTCCTCAACATAGCTCGAGATTGCAGGTACAAGAAGACCTAGAAAAGGAAATAAATACAAGAAGATCAAGCATGTGAGAAGTTTTTAATAGTTATGCTTACATGGTTCGTAAAAGAAAAAGGTCATGAGGAATCAACAGATACATCAAATGATGACACAAGTTAAGATGGTTCATTGGGGGCATTATTTTTGAAAGATTTGGTTTGTTAACTCCTTGAATTTTGAAGAGGGGTCCATGCAGCAGTGTATGGCACAGGTCTACCATTGAAAAATAGAGAACATGGATAAAATAAAAACTTCAAGGAAAATGTGTCAAATCCATAACATGAGAAGAACAATTAAAGGATCACAGGTCCACAGAGATCTCCATATTCAGAAGAAGGCTTCTCATAAGGGGGAGCATATGCAAATGACAAGTCCACAGGAAGTAGGGATATTGTTGGGGAGGAGAGAAATCATGAGAAGGAGATTGGAATTATGAGAAGAATATGGAAGCATGAAGTTAGGGGGAGTTGTACCTGTAGAAGGAGTACGTGTGTTGCCATCAATGATAAAGGGGGAGATTGTTGGATGGTGATGTCATTGATGAAAACCCCTAGAGTTGGCTAGGTTTGAATTTGACTAAAAAAACCAATAATTGATCTCAAAATTATAATTAATGCTTCTTATTAATTTTCATATTACATCAAGATGACAACTCCACTATTGGATGACTAAAAACCCAGTTCGTAGGGTTTGGGTTCATTGGATTGAGGATGTACCTCAAATTTTTTGAGGGTTTTTAAAAGGTCAAAATTGAATTTGAGATCCATGTCATTGGATTCTCCCCATCGATAAATTTCTAATGGTATGTGGTTCACCACATGGTTCCTCTTGGTTTGAGAGTTATTTACATTTAAAGTCGAAGGACCCAATTTTTGAGCTATAGCCCCAACACCTTGATATTAAGCCATGGTAAAAAAAGTAAAAGGGTAATGCTCAAAGGTCAAAGTGAAATTAAATTAAGAATATTAATTAAAATTTAAAAAAAAAATGTTAAAATATAAAGCTATACATATAAAAAGTTATATATACTAAAACATAAATATTATATTAAACTAAACATTAAAGAAAATATTAAATCTAACCTAAAGCATAATAGATTCCTTCCACATTAAGATATGAGAGTACCTAAAAATAGCCTAACCACTCTATAAAAGGAGACCCAGTTCCATTTTTAAAACATAACATTCCAAAACAAAATCTTCTAAAATAAGTTCGACCTACCTAGAGATATTCGACTACCTGTAGCTAGGACAAAGTCTAGGGAATTTCACTCTGGGAAGAACAACGAGTTGTACAGACCTGTGGTAAAGTTTTTCAACCTTCAAAAGTAAGTGTCTTTGTTGTTATGTTAGTGTTTTATTTTGTGTTGGTTGGCCAATATTTTTTGTGTGTGCAAACCATGCAGCTAAGGCACAAGATCCAACACTTGGGCCTTCTAGAGCACAAAGTTCTGAGCCTTGTTTGGATTTGTTTTTTTTTTTTGGAATTAGGTTTGAGAAGAGTGAGTTGTTAAGATATTATTGTTAGCCTCTTGCATGATGGTCATGACTCTATTATAATCAAGTCTTTCTAGCTTGTTCTGAGGTGTAACATCGTTTGTTTAGGGTTCCACCTTAATGTCCTTTTGAAGTGCCTTCTAAAAGATTTGGACCTGTGTTTTAGATGAGATTTTGAATTGAAAATCAAACATTTGTTCAAAATAAAATGATATAACCCACCTCTCTAGGTATCAAACCCGAGGTTAGTTTTTGTTGTGATTGTGACCATCTGTGGTGTCCTTTGAAAGTCATACCTTTGCTATAGATTAGTGAAGCTCTGCTCAACTCAAAACTGTGTAGATTAGGATTAGTCTAGGTATTTTGATGTTTGGTTTTAGGTAATGTGTTAAGTCTCATTTAGGTTTGATTCCTTGGTCAATTAAATCTAGCTAAGGCATTAATTATCAGACCAATAACTGTTAGAAAATATTTAGATATTACCCTAATCTATAACAGTGAAAACAATGACCATGACTTTAGATAGTAATACCTTGACTTGATGTGACCCTGGTAGATGTAGAAAATGATCATATTTTACAAAACAATAAAATCTTATAGTAAACTTTTTGATGTCCAGGCCTTGTTGACATATGGACATGCTTGTGAACATAGTTTTGTAATTTAACAAAAATATTACGTACCTACAATGATTCTGTTAAGTGAACTGATAAATTAACAAGTCAAATTTGACTATGACTTGACTGTGAGACAATATTCACAAATGATAATAATGACCATACTTCTACTATGAGCTTATGGCTTTCCTATAGTAACATGACCTTAAGATAGTGATATCATTGATTGACCTATTAAAATAGTGGAGGATCATCATGATTACCTCATAAAGCATTCCACATGGTGATTGTGTGACACTTTCACACATGTATTGATTGATCATAATGACTTTTAATGACTAAAATTGTTTACATATGTAACACAGTGATCTGATTGTGATATAACAAATAATGTGATTTGATACGACATTAGTATTATTACTAATAGAAACTAGACAATGCCCTAATAGATAAACAACAATTGTATATCTTATGACTTGACATGATACATAGACCTGAGTTTATGAGATAAGGACTCTTAGCAATGAATTGAAGTGAGCACTGAACATTAGACTTTGATGTGACTTGACATATAAACCTAGACATGACAATTAATTTGACATGACAATTGAATTAAGATAACTTAGTGGCGATATATTAACATTTGACACAAAGACCTAATAGCTCATAAATTGACATTGAGCTTAGGAACTCTTAACAGTGACTTGGATTAATTATTGATGACTAGGTATGTGATATGATGAGCAGTAACTTCTATCTTGATAAATATGTGTAGTAACTTATTATGGAAATTTGATCAAATGCTTGACAATGATATTTGGGTTAATGATATAACAATGATCTTGTGACTTAATAATGATATTGTGTACCTAGTGACCTTAATTAACAAGATAAGGACTCACTAGCAAAGAATTGAATTGACCTGATTAAATATTATACATAGACATGACATATTGATTTAACACATAAGTTGACATCTTGAATTTGACTTAGCATTGACCCGTGACAATGATAATTTAGGAATTTGTGCTAAAAATGTCCTATAGTAATGACCTAGAGGGTATGCTATCATAAGTAGTAAATGACATAACCATGACCTTATAGGGAAAATAGTCCTTGGGAACAATATCATATTGTTGTATATTTTATTGACATGAAAATGTATAACAATGTATGAGCAATGATCAACAAGGAAAAGACATATGTTGGTAGCTCTCCATGGGGAGAGTTTGATAGCATTAGTAGTAGGTCATAGGGATGACCTAAGGCATCTTGGAGTATTCCATTATTAGACATTTGGGTTTAGTATTTGCAACAGTACAGATAATTCAGTATAGTGGTCCTAGCTAGTGTTATGAGCTCTTGTTGTTGAGTAGTGATCAAATGTGTAGTGACATGTGTGTACAATGAAAATGATGTGAAATTGAGCAGTGATGGTGATGTGGAGTTGAGTAGTGGAAGTGATAAGTGATAATAGGTTGTACAATGATGAGCATTGGTCATCTTGTGTAATGGTTAGTTGACTTGGCAACATTTCCAATCAGGGTTTGATGTGCGATATTATGTAGTGATCCGTTTGGGAAGTATTGTGCAGTGAGCAACTTGAGTAGTATTATGCAGTGGTTATTGGCTACCAGAACTTGAAATCTTATTTACAACATTCTTCTATTAATTTAGAGCACAAGGGGGATCTAGTGTGAAAATTATCAAATGTGGTTCGTTGGCTCTTTAGGGTGATTGGAGTCACCTTTATGTTGTCGCCTGAGAGCACTTTAGGGCAACATGGTGGTGTTAGGGCACGCCATAGTTTGCATAGGGCATGGGGGTGTCCTTTCAGTTGGTGCTTGTTACCCACCATTTTGTGGGTGATATCCCTAGGAGAAAAGTTTTCTCCAAGATGTCCTCAACTAGTAGCTAGAAACCCCTTACAACCATCAACTAGCTTGTTGTACCATTTATCCACCACCTAAGCCATCCAAGTGGTCCCTCACCCATATTCCATGATCATATGTTTGAAGGTGGGCGTCATAAACCTAAAGGTATGTCTTGTAATTTGGTAATTGATTATTGTAGTTTGATTATCATGGAAACTTTTGTGCATGAATTAATGGGGGGATTCAGCATAAATAATGGGTTAGGTCTGTGCTCTTGTCCCCTAGAACCCTTTTGGATGTTAACCTCAAATTCTAGTCCCATGGGATCTCTTTTATTGGCCCTTCGTCTTTAGGGATGGTATCACATGGGAAACCCTGATTTTGGCTTCATGGTCCCACTCCCTCATCCATATATATTACTCCCCTTCCACTCATTATGACCCCATTCATCATTTCTCCCACCTGGGTCCACATTCCTCCACTGGGTCCACATAGGGTTAGATTTCCCCTTCCCCTTGCTCACACATTGGGTTAGGCCTGGAATGATGCCCAAAAGGTTGATGCAGCTGAAAAGAAAATTAAATCATAATTGGCCACATTCAATAAGAAAATGTGCCACAAGATGCAAAAGATGGTCGGGACAAACACATTTAGCACGTGGGAAAAAGACAATACATGAGCTCTACCCCATCATCATGGCCATCATCCTGGTTCCTACATGTCCTAGATGAGCCTCTTTTATCATTTAGGAACCCATGATTGTCCCAACCCCTAGTGGGAAATGAACCACCCTACCTTAAAGGGGGTATCCACTGCTATATCTCACACATCATGCTCTTACCTCTTGAGCCCCGAGTAGTTAACTAAAGAAAAATCATAAAAGGTAAAAGGCATAAGAAGGGTGGTGTCGATGATGCTGGACCCTCCAACATCAGGGGATCTCCCTAGTATGAAGTCCCAACTAGACCTTACATTGTTTAGTGTAGGAGTCCCATCCTGTACGAGGGCCCAATTTCCATTATCTTAAAGATCTACCTCAACTCTTGCTTGTCAGCATAGGAGAGTGGTTTGCTTTGTCTTCGGGAAGTGAGGTTCAAGTGCCTAGTGAGTGTAAGTGTACTTGTGTTGATGGTTCTTTCACTGTGAGGGGAAGAGAGTGAAGGTGAAGTCCAGGTTGAAAGGGATCAGTCCCAACTCGGCGAGGAACACACAACAAAAAAGGACATACACAGCTTCTGGCGGAGCAGTCCACTCAAATCTGCAATCACAACATACAGGATAAGATAACACATACAACACTCATGGATCAGTCTGAGCGAGTGCAATGATTATTACAACAAGGTTCATGTGAAAGGTTTGTCTGATGTTTGGCAGAGTAGTTGATACGAACGAGACAACATTAAAAACATATACAACACATTTCCATTAATAGATTATGCATTACAACAAATGAATCAGTTCAAATGTAGAACACAGGTTAAATCAACATGCATTACAAGCGTTAAAGATCAGTCTTACAATAAATACAGCACATGTGTGAAAATGTGCTATCTCGTTAACATGCTTATGAATTAAGTGAAATTTCCAAGAATATTGTTACACCATACATCGCTAACCCTGTCAGCGGGGCATTGGACCCACTACTTACTGCTCAAAGAAAAGATTACAAACTCTCTTGGCTATGTGGGAGGAGTTGAGGTGAAAATTCCATTCATGTACAAATGAGGGGGGTATTTATAGCCAAGGGCGAAACTAACCCTTGTGGTTGTTCGACTACCCTCATGACTTGACATGACTTGACATGACTAACAAGTGCGTCTCCTGGACTTCCACGTTACATCACATTAATTTACAACAAGCCCATAGTGGAGATGTGGGCAACATGACTCATGACTTGACTCGACATGACTTGACATGACAATGCTGGTACATTTGTGCTGCTATTGGAGTGCATGTCGAACTACAGTGCTACTGAGTGATGGATGTCTTCATGGTGTATCATAGCTTCACTTTCACATGGCAAAGTGCATAAAGTCTTCGATGGTCCTTGGTTCTCTTGATGAAGCTTTAACATGTTGTTCCTTGCTTTCATGTTAGAAGGCTTGACAAGCTCACTTGTTCGCAAAGGTGCATGTTCGTCGCGTTCGTCTGCTTCGCATGCTTTGTTTGGTCATCTATTAGTGAACCTATCCATCTGCATGTGCTCCCTTCGTTCATCCTGTTCGTCATCTTGACATGTTTGTTGGTGTACATGTACTTGCAATCACTCATGACGAGACGACATCAAATCCAAAACCTCCTAGTCTACCATGACACATGATCATTCAGATGCAGGTGACCGGGAGAGGCAACAGGGCTGTGATGCGGGATGATGGCTCCGGGCAACTGCTGATGAAAACTATGCAAGAGTCACTGAGAGATGGAGACTGAAAATTTGAGTCGATAGTGACTATCTGTAAAGTCTGACTCGACTGGGAGGAAAAATTGTGCAAATTTTAGGAGGGACAGCTCGGGCTGTAGGAGGGCAAGACAGGCATGCTCTGTGTATTTTCCGGAATGAATAGTCAGCGGGGGCTGGTCAACCAGATTTGTGCAATTTTCCATAGGAATGGGTTGGGCTACATGATGGGTCAGCAAGCAGGTATTACACAGTTTTTTGGGGGGGAACTTCCCGGGAGACTGTCAGTGAGAACTGTGCAATTCCCAGAGGGAACTACCAATTGGATGCTCTATCACTGGCAGCCAGAACTGCACAATTCCTAAAGTGAACTACCAGTTGGCTGCTAGGGTCACTTGTGGCCAAAACTAGGTAATTCCTAGAGGGAACTGCTAGTTGGCTACTAGGGTCACTGGAAGCCAAAACTGTGCAATTCCCAGAGGGAATCGGCAGTTGGATGCTCAGTCACTAGTAGCAGAAACTACGCAATTCCTAGAGGGAATAGGTAGTTTGCTGCTAGGAGCTGTTGGCTAGTAAAAATGCACTAAGGTCAGGAGGCTAGCCTGCTGATCATCTCTATGCAATTTCTGAGCTGAGCTAAGTTGATTGATGGGAAGTGAAAGGCTTGCTCATGAGCATTACGTAATTTCTTGGATGAGTAGCTGGCCAACCATCCAGATGATTGACTAGGAAAATTGCACAATTTTTTGAAGGATACCACGATGGGCACTTGTTGTTTGTCTGACCTATCTGTGTAATTTCCTCAGTCAGTTGAGTGGGTAAGTTCAAAGGACTTTGCACAAATTTTGAGGGGAGTCAGTGCCGGGGTGATTGTCGGGTCCAACTATTCGGGTGGTTAGCATGAGAGTTGATTAAAATGCTTGCGAGTAGCGCAACTTGAAAATAATAACTTGGTGCTTTTGCGCTATTCTGGTTTGCAATCGATCGAGTCGAAGGTAGGGTGATGGTTCGGTTGTCATTGAGGAGTATGGTCGTTAGAACTTCAGCAAAAATGACTAAGTGTGTGAACAGTCGAAAGAGGCATAGGTGATCATACGAACACACACTCGCATGAATTGACGATGAAACGTCCAAACCATCCATACACACATGTTCAACATGACTGACCGACAGTGCAAGTGACAAGTGCGAAACTCGTGATTGATCATTCATTGATCGAGATGACACTTGCGCGACAGTGAATGTGACTTCGTGTGTGAGTGTGACAAGTGCTTTCATGGCAAACACAATAAACACATATGAAGCGAAGAATTTGAGCATAACCATAACACGGTCGCAAGCATGACTTAGACATCAACATGCAGAGACTTGAATGCAATGAACAAGCAAGGAGAATGTAAAGACTCACACGAGCTCACTGAGTGAACCCGAGTGTGTGCATTCATCAAGTGAAACTCTTCAAGGGAGGCTCTGAAATTGGTGTAGGCCAAAATTTTGGAGGGTGGCTGTAGCCGCTACAATAGGTGGAAAAATCAAGGTCAAGGCACCTCATGTACCACAATTTATCCCTCCTATACATTATATACCCAAGTGTGGGCTTCCCTTTTACTAGCTATTCTTGTACCCTAGCATGTGGCCCAGTTCTGCTCCTTTTCATTTCCCACTCCATTCATCTCCTTATCACATGCCACCACTTTGTAAAGGATGTACCTTGGACATGTTATACCGTTTATAAGTAAAAACCAGCTAATGGGATGCTTGGTTAACCCCATTTGAAGCTTGGAGACATTAGCACATGCCAAAGCCCATTATGGAAGGGAATACCATTATGAATTCCCCACACACTTTCCATGATTTGTAAGCTTCTTTACTCGATTCCCTTGATGACTTGTTGTACTAGAAGGCTAGGGGATGCATTAGATCTTATGCAGGATTGGAGGTTATCTCCATCTTGGTTTTGGTCTCTATATACAAAGTCCTGACCCTATAAAGGGCTACGTTGTCACATGTAGGGTGTGTTGAGGGCCATGGGCCTCCACATTAGTATAAAACACTCCACGGATCCCTAGAGATGTTCAAATACTACTCGAGATTCACCTATTGGATGAGGAAGACACACTTGGTTCTTCTTTCCCCAGCCAACACCATAGTTGTACAATACACTTGCCAGATGACCGAGGACTTGTATGTTGATGTGGCATCACTTACACCATCATCTAATCCCTTGTAGATGGTCTACAAGCATCTTAAACTTAGTTGGATACCCATGAGGTCACTTGCTTGTCCTCACAGCCATTGGGAGCACCACATGTTTATTATGTGGAGAATGCCAACTCCTTGTCCATTACATTTGGAAGCCGAATTCATCATTTTGGCACTTATAGACTTCATTAGACTTCTTAGAGAGCCCAAAGACATGCATTATTGATTATTTGACCTCTTGAGAGGCTTGTTATTTTGTTTATGAGCTAGTTAGGTGGGCTTGTCACCAAAATTTAGTTATTTGCACATTATTTTATTTTATGGGCCAATGTGGGCTCAAATAGGTAAATAAAACTCATTAGGAAAAATAGAAATACAAATTATGAGAGTTCATTTCTCATCTTCACTTGGTTTGGACTGGTTGGTATCTCTCTTGAGATTTTCGCTATTCCTTCTTGGTGGAGAGAGTTTTGGAGCATGGATGAATTTTGATGTATGGATTGTCTTTTTTTACCTTGGAGCTTCATGGTTGACAAGTCTATTGGTGGTTTGATATATTCTCTTACATGTAGGTGCGATTTTGATGTTATTATTCTTTTACTTTGTCACATGCATTGATAATGAGATTTTCGTTGTACTAGGGCTAGTTGTTGCATGCATTTAATGCGAAATTGTGGAATTATGTTTATATATAGAATATCTCTATGTATGGGCCATGTATGTTGAAAAAAATATCCTAGGGGTAATTTTATGGTTTAATTTACCTTGATATACCTTGCAAAATGAGATATAAAAGCTTGTAAGATCACTCTCTTTTTCCCTAGTGACAAGAGAAGTTGATCTTAAGGCCTCCTTGACCTAGAAATGAAATCTATATTCATATTATTCTTGACTCCAGTCTCCCCAAATGATTAGGCATTGGTTTACCATAAGGTTATCACTCAAAGAAACATTTGTCTTCACCTTCTCCTCTTTATTCTAGGTCTAGCCACATTAGATCTCCTAGGGCATCATTTTCCCGAGAAACTACCCATTAGAAAAAATTGATCTCTTGGCCTCTACTGCACTGGTGTGTCTCCTAGGCCTCCTCCAAATTTGAGGAAATTCCAATGGTGGGATTGTGAGATATCCCAAGCCCTGGCCTCAAGATTGGTTTTTGCCCTAAGTTTCCCTAGGGTAGTTCCTCATAGGGATCATTTTTCATAATCAATTCTTTGGTCCCTTTCTCCTCCTTGTTTAGGTTAGGTTTATCATTGGTTGCTAAACTCCTCTTATTCTAACCTGCATCCAATGTGGTCCAATAGTTCTGCAAAGTCAACTCTTAAAACAAGTTCAACAAGGATTTTAGCATTTTGGGAGCTCCTTTACAATTCACACTCCTCAAACCTAGCCCTTAAATCCTCATCCCCTTCTCATAGAAATCATTGTACCTTGATTAAGAATCAATCAAGTACCACTCTTGAGCCTCCCCTAGGAAAGGGTCCCCAAGATCACTTCATACCCATCTTAGTTGATATATCCTTTATAAGTGATTCTCTATATACTGAGTCTCCTCCCATCAGTGAAATTTCATAAGGAGTAGGAATCTTTAGTTGTGGTGACAATGGGCTTTAGCTTCATTGTTTCTCTTGACCTCGCAAGTGCCCCTCTAAGACCCCCTGCTAGTTTCAGTGGTAACAATGTTGATAAATCATAGGGTGTTCGAGCATCCTTTCAGTTCAAGCTAATAAATATAGGGCAAAAAAGCATCCTTTTGACAATATTTAGTAAACATATTGTTGGGGCACTTGTCAGGTTGTGCCTCGACTTACAAGGAATTAGGGCGACATTCTAGTTGCAATAGGTTATTAGGGTGTACTAGCGTCCTACAAGTTGTATCTTGTAAATAAGGGGTTTGGAGCCTCCTTCAATTGGAGCTGAAAATTTGATGTAATTATTTCTTCTTAAGAGAAGAAGATAATTACTAAGAAGAATTTGATGGTTTTTGGCCTAGAGGGGGGTTTCCACCTAAATTTTTTTGCTTCTTCTATCTCTATTTTTTCTGCATTGTTGTATGGTGTTGTTTACTAGTTTTTCTATCTGATATTGAATAACAAAAATATTGTTGAATATTAAATAATTCTTTGAAAAATATTAATAAAGTGATAATTTCTAATAAATATTGATTCACCCCCTCTCAGTATTTCCAACAAAGAACCCCTTCTCTGTAGCCTGATCAACCTTAGTGCATTTTTCATTTGGGACATGGCAGTAAACTAGCTTGCAAAGATCCTGAAATGACTTACTTTTAACTTCTTCCCTGAGAGGAATTCTTCTGGTGTTATCTTTCCCAATGCCCTGTGAGGAACTCTATTATGTATATACATGATTGTGTTACATGCATATTCCCATAGAAACTTGTGTAAGTCCGGGTCATATAACATAGTATTTGTAGCTCCAACTATAGACTTGTTCTTTTGCTCTACTACCCCATTATGGTATGGATTGTATGGAGTTATCCAATCCCTCCTCATGCCCTCCTTTGCATAGAAGTCTATGAAGTCACTATTAGTGTACTCTCCTCCATTATCTGAGTGAAGCACCTTGATCTTATTTCCTATCACATTCTCTACTAAAACTTTAAACTCCCTGAAGTGACTGAAGACTTCATATTTGGTCTTCAAGAAATAGATCCAGGTTTTCCTGGAATGGTCATCGATGAAGGTAATGTAGTACTCATACCCTCTAAGATATCTGGTGGACATAGGACCATGTAAATATACGAGTGTATAAGATGTAACAAACTTGTTTATTTATTATCACTTCTTAGGAATGTTGCCTTAATATACTTCTAAAGTATGCAACCCCTACACACATCATCATGTTGCATGCTTAATTATGGAACATGTAATTTTCTCCCTGAGCATCCTAAGTTCTCCATGGTATAAATGTCCCATCCTCCTATGTCGTAACTCATTCAAGTCTCTCCCACTGCTACTGCTATCAATGATGTTGCTGCTCAATAGTGCCTTTAGAGAATCAAGCTCCAACTTGTACAATATGTTTCTATGAACTCCAATATGCTTCACCTTCTTCCATTTTCGGTGTTTAATGAACACATTCTTCCCTACAAAGTGGACATAATATCCCTTATCTTGTAGCTGGGATATTGTAATAAGGTTCATACCCAAGCCGGGCACATGCAACACATTTATAACACTGCTGCTTGCTCCTATCTCCCTGTAAATATTGATCTTACCTACTTCGGCTGGAGTACATTTACTTTTGTTTCCCATTTGAACCTAGAATTCCATTTGCTCCTCCTTATATCTAGAGAAGTATTCTTTACTCTTGTCATATGAGTTGATGTGCCACTGCCTATATACTAGACAACCTGTGAAGTTGAGCTAGAGAGGCAAGCTATTTGAGCGAATTCATCCTCTAATATGGAAGACAAATCTGTAGCCTCCTGAATGTTGGATATCTCTGTGGCCATACTAGAGGAATATGAGAAATCTATTGAAGACATCCTGGGTATAATTTATGTGTTCTTTTATCTTCCTAACCTGCAAAAATATACAGTTAAAACCCTTGTTGTAAAAATTTTTACACCCATATCTTCTCAACGAATAAACTAATCTACTCACTGAAATATTCTATCCGAAAAATCCACTGCTCACTGGAACTCTACTCTGGGAAAATCAAACTTTTTCTGCACTTTTTCTCTAGAAACCAATTTTCCCGCCCATCAATTCGCACTACTTGGCTTGGCCTGTGTAGATCTGAACTTTGTGCTTCATATCTCCCTCTGAAACTACACAATCTCTTGATATTTCACCCTTGAGCCTCCAATGTGATCTTGAAATCTCTGATACCATGTGAGAATTCCTTGATTGCATTTATTGGATATTATTCCCCTGACTATTAATAGTTTAATTGTTTATGATAGTTAACGAATAATTCACAATTGTGATCTTCACCATAAAATACATTGCAGAAATTAAAATCACTAGGCACTGAGAAATAGATGCACACACATAAAATCAACACCAATATTTTTGGACTAATGTCCCAGGAGAAATCCCGAAGGGAAAACCGATGCAATATATGAGGGTTTATTTTATTATTGTGTAGAAAAAATGAGAGTACAATATTTAGATGCCTGACTGGCAATCCTATGACAAATAATCTGGCCAAAATAATTAGGAGAAAATTTCTCTCTCTATAGAATAAATCGACCTACCTTTGGCCCACTCGCATTGCTATCTTGTGTAAGATGTACGACCCCTGAATCAACGTCAAGCTAGGTCATCTAGCCTTCTTCTGCCTCTGGAATTTTTTTTCTATACTTTCCAGGCTGAAGTATGACCTCCAAAAACTGAAATGAACTCTTCTTGACACTTCGCTCTGCTAAACTAGCTAACTCACACTGCTTGGATGGCTTTGTCTGCATAATATTTTAGCCTCTCTTTCCCTGCCTCTCTAGCACTGGAAAACTATTGGGAAAATCTCCAGAATTATCCACTACTACTCCACCAATCACTGATGATATCCTTCTATCTCAAACTCTCTTCCTTGTTGAATCATGACAATCAGATAGCTCAAACTACCAAGGAAACTCGCTCCCCTCTTGTTCTCACAATTGTGTCTATCTATTCCATCATCTTTCTCGTATAATATCTCTCTGTAGCTTCAAAGACCATGATTAGATTCTCATCAACGACTAAGATCATCTTACACTCGATCCATGTGAGTCTTTAGAGAATTCTCAATCATCCTTAATTCATTCCCATTAACTAACCAATTTTCCTAAGTTGGACTTAGGGCATATTTAAGTGATGACTAATTAATTTAATTAAGGTGTTTCACGAGCTTATCTCGCAAAAACTTTTATGGGTTTTGGAGATCTCATGTTTCGTGGCCTATTGGACACAAATTGAGGCTAGAACACTTTTTTGATGCTACCAAAAAAACATAAACTAATAATTGTACTTGAGCGAGGAAACATCTCGATGGTTCAAGAGGTAATTCCTCTCCTAAACATTTGAATAAGTTGAGGCGAATACTCTCAAACTTAGGAACCTATCTTAACTATATTCTAAACAAAATAAATAAGTTTTGATTACATGTTTTCTCCTAAAATTTTACATATCTAGAAATTTCTTAGACTTAAGAATATATATATATATATAAATTCAAGATGCTCCTGCATTAAACTCCCAAGGAGAAAATTTATTCATGAGCTCGTGTCCATAAATTATTCATTTTCATTGTCTTCACTAATAATTTTGAAATAAATTATTTTCTTCAATTATTTTCCTCCTCGATCCCAAGTTCTGTTTGGCAAATGTAGACTTGGATTTCTTCTTAATTATACTCTAGTGTTTTGATCTAGAAACCCGATTTCTTCTTGAAATTGAGGGAAACATAATAATCTTGTCTACATAACTGAAGTATTTTCATGATTTATTTCTTCAAAGTTTATGTTCAATCTATTCCTATTTTCATTAATCTAAAATACACACGAAGCAAACATGTTAAGAAAAACAATTTGTTCATTAGGCTTCTAAATCCCATCTTTAGCCATCTAAATCACTTCCATGTAAGTAATTGCCAAGACAACCTAAAATAAAGTTGTCTTCTTATTATTTTGTTGACTTTCTTCCATTATTTCACACATATAAACTCCACTATCCCATTTTTCACCTCATATGCATGGAATTGTACATATATCACTTACTTACACTCATCCTTTCTTAAGCATACAAATACTTTTTATTTCACAACCTACTCACTCATATCACCTTTAATATCAATTTGAGGTTTCTCACATAAAATCCCCTCATTGCCACTCAAGGCAACCTTTTGGTCTTCATTTTCTTATTGTTTCCATGTTTCGATTTGTTCACTACCTCATTCCATCACAATCTCTTTTTGAAAATTATCTTTCACAATAGATATCATTCAATGATCTATCCTTGCTCCCATCAACACTTCACTGGAAAATTCACTAGTCATCACATTATCATTTTCAATTAACAAAATTTGATTTTCTAAAGATAAATCAATTACCTCAACAACTCTCTTTATCTTATTATCCAATGTATTAATCATGGTTCTTCTTTAGTTTCCTATTTCGAAAACTCCTTCTCTCTCATCATTAACACTTGACTATTAATCTTTTCCATTACACCTTCATCCTTTAATGGTAGAAATGTGTGTTTCTCCTTCCATCGTGCATTTCTTTTCTTTCATATTGTTAGGGCCTACCTAACAAAACATGACATACATCCATGGACATGATGTCACAAAGTATTTTAGCTTTGTAATATCCAATCTGGAACTCTACTTCACATGTTCGTTTACCAGTGTTTGGTGTCATTTTTGCAGCCATGACACCTTGTATGGAGTAGGATGCATTGTTATCTTTAGGTTTAACACCATCTCTGTAGACACCAAAGTTTTAGTACTTTTATTGTCAATAAAAACTCTACAACATTTTCCTTGCTACTTATAGGTGGTTCTATATAATGTTTTTCTTTGTGGAGGCTCCTTAATATATGTAGGTTTTAATCTCGTACAAAAATTACCTGCATACGAATTCTAAAAAAGAGAAAATAAACAATGGCAAAAACATAAAACATAAAACAAATATACAGAAATATTTTTCCCTGGATCCCAAAACTGGGACTACCATATTGATTTTTCATTATTTTCCTTTCAATGTTATACTACATATATATACATGCCAAAGCATTCATAAACCCCAATCCATTATCCCTGGATTAGAACATAATTGTAGTTCCCTTGACCAGATCTACAAAATACCATGGGAAAAAAACCATCATCCCCAAAACCATGTGCAAAACCCATGCAAAAAAACATTGGTAGGTCCGCCCACCTAATATAGGGTCCAATTTTTTTTTTCCCGGGGTGCTTCCCTGGACCCTGTACAGGGGGGGATACTGCCCCCATGAAACATCCTGACAGGGGACTTCTCCCCTTGTTGTGCCCGATGCAACAAATGGCGGGGGGGGGGGGGGGGGGGTTGCTATTGCCCCCCTGTGTGTACGAGTAGTCATGGAAAAAATATAACACACACCCAACATTCTCCCACTTGTTGTTTCCTTTTCCACGCATGGGGTCACAAGAGAGCTTAGTCATTGGTCTAGCCCTTCAACGCCCATTGTTTCTCTACTCCAAGAAAACTTCTCAGTGCTCACACACTTCGTCAATGCATTAGCAACATTCTTCAAAGTGTCCACCTTTAACAATAACACCAGGCTTTTGTCCTCAACCATATCCCTCACAAAGTGATACTAAACATCAATGTGCTTTGTCTTTGAATGATAAGTAGGGTTCTTTGCCAAGAAAATTTCACTTTTGTTGTCACAGTCTATCCTTATAACTCCCTGTACTAACCCCATACTTGAACACAATCTCTGCAACCAAACTGCTTCCTGGCTTGCATGAGTGGTTGCCATGTATTTTTCCTCTGTAGTTGAAATTGTCACTATAGAATGTCTCTTGCTCATCCTAGTGACTACACCTACAAATAGGTTAAACACATACCCACTTGTAGATCTTCTTTGATCGAGATCTCCAACCAATCTACATTAACAAAGCCATAGATATCCAAAACTCTATCTAATCCTAGTGTTCCTTGGTAGCATAGACCATAATCACTAGTGCCATGTAAATACTTGAAAACCCGCTTCACTGTTGTCCAATTATCCTTCCCTGGTTTTGACATAAACCTAGTTAATACTCCCACTACATGTGCAATGTATGGTTTAGTACAGACCATTGCATACATCAGGCTACCGATTGCACTTTCATATGGAACACGGGACATGTCCTCTTCCTCTTGTTGTGCCTTGGGACATTGTTCAACAGATAACTTTACACATACAGGAATATGAACCTTCACCAGTTTACTATTCTACATATTAAACCTCTGCAATAGTGTCTCGACATACTTCCTCTGGTTTAACTAGCACTGCCTCTTTTCTCAATCTCATTTAATTTCCATGCCCAAAATATAGTTTGCAACACCAAGATCCTTCATGTCAAATTTGGAGGACAATTGAGTCTTCAAATCTTGGATAATTTCTTTGTTATTTCCAATCAGCAACATATCATCCACATACAATATGAAATAAATAACACGGCCACCAATTAATTTAAAATACACACAATGATCTTCTTTGCTTCTAGTGAAACCAAGTCCCTATATATATGTATCAAATTTCTGATACCACATCCTTGGTCACTGTTTTAACCCATACATAGACTTATTTAACCTGCATACCAGTTCTTTCTTACCCTTCACCGCAAAACCTTCAGATTGCTTCATGTAGATCTCTTCTTCCAAATCCACGTGAAGGAATGGTGTCTTCACGTCCATCTATTCTACCTCAAAATCAAATGGAGCAGCAACAGATAAAAATAATCTAATAGAAGTTGGCAACAAGAGAAAAAATATCACTGAAATCAATTCCCGGTACCTGGGAATAACCTTTTGCTAACAACCAAGCTTTGTATTTCACCACCTTGCCTTCTGCATTCATCTTCTTCTTTAACACCCATTTTCTTCCAATGGGTTTCCTTCCAGCCGACAACTCCACTAGATCCCAAGCGTCATTTTTGTCCAAATATGCCATTTCATCAACCATGGCCACTTTCCATAGTTTTCCATCCTATGAATCTACTGCCTCCCTGACAGTTCCAAAATCATCATCAGTAATAGATAAAGAAAAATTTGAATGGAAAACAAATGGACTATACCTTTCTGGTTACCTTCTTTCTCGAACTAACCTTCTCACCGCTAGAGTTTGTGGCTCTTCATCTTCTGATTCTTGGTCTGTTGTAGAGTCTAATTTTTCTTTCTTTAGCTCAAACTCTATCTTCTCAGGTTCCTTTGGTAGGACTTCATGTTTAATAACATCTTTCACCTCTCTAAACACCACATCGTGACTATACACAACCTTCCTTGTTTCTGTGTTCCAAATCTTATAACCTTTTAAACCATCCTTATACACAATAAAGATGCACCTTTCAAATTTGCTATCCAACTTGGTTCTTTTCTCCTTTGGAACATGTACGTATGCATCACAGCCAAATAACCTCAGATGTGAAAAAGAAGGTTTATTACCAATCCATATCTCATGTGGAGTCTTATCCTCCAATGCCAATGAAGGTGATCTATTAACCAGGTAACATGCAGTCTGTACTGCCTCCACCCAGAATTTATGTCCTAACCCAACACCACTGAGCATGCTTCTTGCCTTTTCCATTAATGTCCTTCTCATTCTTTTTGCAACTCCATTTTGCTAACGTGTGTATGGATTAGTCTTATGCTATTCTATACCACACTTCTTACATAACTATTCAAATTCCTTCTTTGCAGAACTCCCCACCATTATTTGTCCTCAACACCTTTATCATCTTCTATGTCTGGTTTTCCACCATAGCCTTAAATTCTTTAAACCTGTCAAAGACTTCAAATTTGTTCCTGAGGAAATATATCCATGTATTCCTTTAGAAGTCATCTATAAATGATAAATAGTACACATACTTACCCAGTGATGGAATTGACAAAAGTCCAAACACATCGTTGTGCACAAGCTCTAATATCCCTTTCACCTTCTTAGTAGCAGAGGAAAAACTCACCCTATTCTGCTTCCCATATACACAATGTTCACAAAAAACAAAATCGAGAGAGAAATTAGACATACCTTCTACCATAATATTACCATGAAGTATTTGAAGGCCCTTCTATCCAATATGTCCAAGCATTTGATGCCATAGCATGGTATTTTCTCCAGAGACCACTATATTTTCTACTCCACTTTCAGGAACCACAAAACTTTTGCACCCATCAATAATAATGCTACCCAGAAGCTTGTACAAAGTTCCAATCTGAACTCCCTGCATCAATACAAGTGCTCCCCAAACCATCTTTCAGGTATCTTTCTCGAACATTGTTTTTACACCCGCATCATCCATCTTGCTTACAGAAATAAGATTTATGCCCAATGAAAAACACCTAGTAGTGTTATGATCCTTCCACCTTGCAACTTCAACTTGAATTTTCCACTTCTGATGATTCTAGCCTTCCTATCATCCCCTAAGAAGGCATCACCACCATCATATTTCTCATACTCGCAGAACCACTCCCTATGGGGAGTGAAGTGAAAGGATGCACCTGAGTCAATCAACCATGCCTCATGATCTACATGTGTACTTGAAGAATAAGCCAAGTACACATACCCACCTTCATTGGAGGTGGGTTTCGCCTCTGTAGAAGGAGCATCATCATATCCCTTTCCTTTCTCAGGAGCTTTATATCTACAATCCTTTTTGAAGTTCCCTTTCTTTCCACATTTCCAGCACACCTTTACAGGTTTTCCTGGAGATTTAGATCTTCCTCTAGATTTAGATCTCCCACTTGAGGACTTTTTTTTATTTTATTTATTTTTATTTTTTATTTTATTTATTTATTTATTTTTTTATGGGCCATCCTCGTACAAACAAGGCATATCCATTTCATCCCTCCATATTTTTCCATCTCATCTCCTCTAACAGTAAGAATGATATTATTTCATCAAACTTCAATGTAGTTGTACTGATACCTATTGCAACAACCAAACTATCCCATGAATCTGGTAGAGAACACAACAAACTGATGCACTTATCTTCATTTGAAATTTTAATATCAACAGATAACAACTGGCTTACCAAATATTAAAGGTTTTCAGATGCTCTATCACTAAGTCTCCATCCTTCATCCTCAGGGTATATAGTTTTTCCTGTAGGAACAATTTGTTAACCAGAGACTTAGATTGGTACAAAGTCCCTAACTTGTCTCATAAAGCCTTCGTCATAGCTTCCCCTGATATATTCAAAAATATTGAATTTGAGATACACAATCGTATTGTGCTCTTTGCTTTCCGATCCAACTTTGCCCAATCTTCATTCGACATTATCATTGGTTTAGTACCTGGATATACTGCGATCCACTGATCTGTATCCACTAGTAGATCCTCCATCTTGAGTTTCCACAACTCAAAACTCTGACCATTAAATTTCTCAATCTCTATATTTCCATTGCTCGCCATCTTCATTCACCACAAGAATCAATCCCGTAGATCTCCCACTGAACAAGGTCTACCACAGGCCCAAGCAAACCCCTCATTAACAAAGGCGTCCCCTTGAAGCCAAAACAACTCTGATACCAAATGTAGGTTTTAACCTCGTACATAAATTACCTGCATACGAATTCTAAAAAACATAAAATAAACAATGGCGATAACATAAAACATAAAAGATATATACACAGAGATTTTCCCTTGGATCCCAAAACCAGGGGGGGCGAGGGGTGGTGGTGAATCGGTATTAAGGCCAATTTTAATAGTTATTACAAGATTTAATCATTTAACCATTCAACAACATATCATGTAAGCAAAAACATAAATCAACACATGAATCACATAGAAACATCATACACACATGCAACATATGGAAACACCAAATATACATGGAAACCCATAAAGGGAGAAAACCACAAATCTTGCTTGTATTGTGATGTGAATTAAAAGCACCATCTCTAATTACATAAGGTTTATTGATCACTCACTCATAAGAAGCACCGAATCCCTATTTGTTTCATTGGAACCAACCAGTAGGAAGCACCAACTCCCTATTTTGTTTTTTAGCACCTATCAACAGGAAGAACCAACTCCCTTATTTGTTTTTCCAGCACCAATTCTCTCTTTTCATACACCTGATTAGCTTACAAGAAGCACCAACTCCCTGATTTTGCAAGCACCCAATTGTAGGAGGCACCAACCCCCTAGCTGTTTCTAAAGCACCCACTTGAAGGAAAAATCGACTCCTTGATGTGAAGGAAACGACATGTTGAACCTTGCAGACATCTATTTCATCTCATTTTCAAACTTGGATCCACAAGTGATCCATTCATTCAGCTTGGTATTCTATCTATGCTTCAACTCTTACTCATCTTGATAATACATAGTACATCTCAATACAGTTTGTCTTTTCCTCTGCTTGACCCTTGCAATCTCTTACAATAGCTTAAGATATGCATACTCATACACTCACACTTAAGGCCAATTTTAACAGTTATTACTAGATTTAACCATTTAACCAATCAACAACATATCATATAAGCAAAAACATAAATCAACACATGAATCACATAGAAACATCATACACACATGCAACATATGGAAACATCAGACATACATGGAAACCCATAAAGGGAGAAAACCAAAAATCTTGTTTGTATTGTGATGTGACTTAAAAGCACCAAATCTAATTACATAAGGTTTCTTGATCACTCACTCATAAGAAGCACCAATTCCCTATTTGTTTCATTGGAACCAACTAGTAGGAAGCACCAACTCCCTATTTTTTTTTAGCACCTATCAACAGGAAGAACCAACTCCCTTATTTGTTTTTCTAGCACCAACTCTCTCTTTTCATATACCTAATTAGCTTACAAGAAGCACTAACTCCCTGATTTTGCAAGCACCCAATTGTAGGAGGCACCAACCCCCAAGTTGTTTCTAAAGCACCCACTTGAAGGAAAAACCAACTCCCTGATGTGAAGGGAACAACATGTTGAACCTTGCAAACATCTATTTCATCTCATTTTCAAACTTGGATCCAGAAGTGATCCATTCATTCAACTTGGTATTCTATCTATGCTTCAACTCTTATTCATATTTATAATACATAGTGCATCTCAATACGCTTTGTCTTTTCCTCTGCTTGACCCTTGCAGTCTCTTACAATAGCTTAAGATATGCATACTCATACACTCGCACTTCACAGACTCAACTTATTTAGCTCTCAGCCTTACTGACACATTCTATATCAATACTCAATCTCAACTTCTTATATACAATATATAAGCTACTATAGCTTCTTGACCTTACTGACTCATAGCACAAAAACCTACACTCAGTCTCAGTTTGAACGCACGAAGATATAGACACACGTATTGTTGTTTCCCCCATCATTTCTCCCAACAAAACAAAACAAAAAATCAACTACACTTCACACATGGCTCAAGGTTTTAACTTCAATACATTACACTACCGAGGAAGAACTTGATTTACTCATGCACATGGCTCAAGTATGGTCTCTATTATTAGCACGTATAGCTCAAGGAGTATCTCCATTAATTAATTCATGGTTTGAGGAGAAATTGACTTCAATTTTGCTTAGTTCAAGGAGGGACTTCACAACCACTACAATCAACTACAAAACTATCTTTATTGTATCAGAGATTATTATGATGCTTTGGTTTGTCATTCAATATTCAGTAGGACAACATCACCTATAATACTATGTGCATCAGATGCAGTTATTATCTCTATACATACTCCTCTTGACTATAGAAACTAGGCTTTGTCATTATGGCCAAACAAAGATTTACATTCAACTAAATTTTGGAGCTCCGAATGAAAATTTTCAATAGCACAACCTCGACCTTCAACGTTCCTCCCATATGACCTTGAACCATCACAAGTGGCTTAACACATAGGGGGTTGTTTTCTACAAAGGCCTAAAGCTCCCACGCAATTAACCTTTTAGCACCTAGCATGTTATATGCCCAAGGGCTAGGACTGTGCTCTACCATGCCATTATGCCATCTTACCATTGCACCAATTCCTCCATCCATAACCTTAATAGCAGGACGTGAATATGTATGTCAGTTGATGGATAAATTTCCTTCTTGCACTTTTTATCCTACACAACACCCATTGTACCAAAATCCCATTTCCTGAAATTGGTGCACCACAATGTCAAATTTTCTATCACCAAATAGGAACATTCCCATCTCTCAGCTTTTGTCAAATGTACCCCAATTCAAAAACACTTCAAATTCAACCTTGTTGTGTCATGATGACTTATCTTCCACTTGTCATCACCTGCCATCACTCTACCATGTGTCATTTTATGACTGGTGCCACATGTCACTTGGATTTGGCCCACTTAGCCACTTGAAAACACTGAAACTGCATGACACATGTAACCTATTGAAGTCACTTCCACCTATGTGCCAACTCATCTACCAGCTCATCCCATGATGCCATGTGTCTTTATTGTCATATCATCAGGTGCAAAGGGGGTCTTAGGATCCTGATGTAAAACAAAAATTTACTTCATTAATAATTTTTTTACCGGAGCGACGATTTCACAACACTTTGCATCAAACATAAATTTCTCCATCTCATAGAGATTGTTGACTACGAGACCTCTATTGGAAATCCTACACAGTGCACAGATAAATTCTACAGTAGCTAATGAGAATGAAGTTTGTCTCATAGGTTTTCTCAGTCACAACCCCATGACATCGCTTGGGCCTCTTATCAATCCTTTGTGGTGTGCTGTAAAATTATGCGACAAATAATGGGAAGGAAGTTTGGTTTGCACACTCTTTCGAATAACACCATTGTACCCAAGACTTAACAAGGCATGACGAACTTTGGCGTGACACAACATCAATTTCTATAACAACTAATGGGAGAAAGGTCGTCTGTGGGCTTTCATCAAGTGTGCCCAACACCTCATATAAACCTTCCTCAGCCTTGGCAGGGCACAATGGCATGCCCTTTAGGGGAACTATGAGCTCCAGGAATCATGCCAAACTTCAACCTTGAAAAAATTTTGATTCCTAGGGAGATTTTCAAGATGTCGTATATCATTGGAAAGGTATTTCTGAGGACTCAAGAGAATATGAGTTGATATTTTATAGTCAAAATTCCTTTAAATACATAACCTCCATCCTTGACCTTGGCTATGTAGCAATGCTCACTAGTCTCCACAAAGGCTCCACACTCATCAAGATCCACAACCAAGCTCCAACTCCAACTGAGTAGGAAACACACTTCAACTGTAGGCTCTCTCATTAGTGCCAATACCGACAATCATCTCATCTTATTATTGTCATCACTGAGGTTGACATCAATGGCAATATAACAATCAAAAAATGTTTGGTTTATCATCTAAGTTAGTATTGTTGCAATTGTACTCTTAGTTCTATTATTATTACCATCATTCTCTTTATAATTTTTATCAATGGATGAAGGGGCACATGGCATTTGTGTGTCATTGCATAGAGAAAACCCAATCTTCTTAGAACCATGAATCTTTCCTTAGTTCCTTACCTTTGATTTGGTTTACATTTTAGTTATTTTGGTAATAATAAATTTCGAGATGTAAATTTGATTGCAAATAAATGTTAATTTTCACACTGATTTATGTTGTTTCAAATACTTTTAGCCCAATTCAATTCTTCAATTAGAAATATTTTCTAATAATAATAATCTTTCCAGTCATCAACAATAATTGAAGATAGAATAATAAATGCAATGATAAAGGAGACAACCAACACATCATAAAGAGACACCAGGTTTGGTCAAAGACCAAGGAAAAACCTCACAAGGGGAAAACCCTTTGCAAATCCTTATTTTATTAGATTGTCATAAATTGTTCAGCATATTGTACAATGAGCCCAATACAAAATCATCTAGAAAAATTAACCCAAAAAATTCATAAATATGTTCCCAGTATCAATATATATCAGAGACAACTTTTCTTGTATGTGGTCTACTGCGGTCAAATGCCAAATTTTAGCCCTAGAGCCCAACCACATGGAGGAAGATTTGTGCATGCAATTGAGACCGTCCAACCTCATCCTTGAGCTTGTTAGCCTATGATTATAACTGAAAATTTCCTTTCACAATCTTATGGCTAAGACCCAAAACCCTAGAACATGTGTGAGCTTCGGACCTTGTATTTTTGGACCTATGTGAACCAATTTTCTCGACCCTACCTCAGACCTGTGTGAACCAATCAATGAAGAAGAGAAGAAGAAAATTCTTGGTGATATCCCAATTATCTTGAGGTCACTTATATTTATAGGTTTGCAAGGGTGACCAATTTCCTGTTAGGGCTGACCTATCCAAATGTGCGTATGTGGGTTTTTATTCATAAGTACACTTTCCCCTAACCAAATTGAGCGCTTCAATATTCAAAATTGGTCCTATATAAAAAAGGAATCTAAACCCAAGGTTGGAATCTGTCATCTGGGGAGAAATTCCAACCGCATCATGTCATGTGTGTCTTGTTGTCATATCATGTCCCATCTCTAATCAACTCTATTTGCTAAAACATTCTCGAATCTAAAGAAGAATAATCTGGGAGAATTACCTTCCACCCTCTATAACATCAGAGAGAACATCTCAATCTGAAAATAATATCAGGAAGCACATCTCAACTTGAATCTACATCAGGGAACACATCTCAACCCAAAATCTCATGGGGGAGCAAAACATCTTCAATCCCATATAGAGCAATAAGTGATATAGGGGAGCACATATCAATCCATCCTATTTACCATTGATATTCCCAATAATATCCTCAATATTCATGTGGTATAACACTTGCATCATAATAAGCTTTTGTTGTACACCCCCAAGGACACTCTCAACCCATTGGTTAGGCAGGGAACAGTAATCCCAACAAGCCTAACTTTTGGGTATGATACCAAGTGGGGTATACTCCACAAATACCAAGATATGGGAGAAACATCTCCAAACATATGGGTAAGAGATAGGAGAGAAACATCTATAACCCTATTGTCTAGACATCCCTCAACCCCACGAGCCCTCCATTTCAATTCCTCACCCTAGGAGCTCAGACACCCGGGGGGGGAAGAGTTGGCTCAGTGTTCTCAATCAATGATGCCCCTTATTAGGAGGGGTCACATCCATTAGTCCAATATCCTCTCTATATACCAAGAACTTCACTTTCATAAAATCCTTGGTAATAATATCTACAATCTACTCATCTGTTGATATATGATGGAGTCTAACGACTCCTCTTTGCACCATGTCTCGAGTGTAATGATATTGAATCTCAATGTGCTTGGACTTGTCATGAAATATGGGATTCTTTGCCAGATAGATCCCACTCTTGTTGTCACAATATATCATTGTAGTGTTTAAGACCTGCTCAATATATCTCCAAAGAGATTCCACCAAACTTCTTCGCAACTAGCCATTCTAGTGACAATGTCCTCTGCGTCGACGGTACTCAATGCTACGAACTTCAGCTTTCTTCTCATCCAAGATATCATGGTAGATCCAATATTAAAACAACATCCAAACGTACGCTTCATGTCAACAACGTTTTCTACCCCAATCAAAATCGGTATACAAAGAAAATTTTAGGGGTTAATATTCGCAAGTGGGCTAATTTTCCAGGTTTTTTCCAAAAAACATTTCGCCAATTTCCATTTTTTCTAAAAATGTTTTGGCCACATTTTATAGTATAATAATTATTTTACCTTAAAAATCACCAAATTTTATATAAACTAATATTAAAATCATTAGAAATATAAATATTTTTATAAAAAAATTGCCAAACATTTTACAATTTGCATATTAGGGACTACTAAGATTCGCAAAGGTTTCTAAGCTTTAAGATAAACTTCCATCCTTAAAATCTCCCTTGTTGGTATATCCATGAAGTTGAACATCTCCAGAAGAACATCTCAGACCAAGGGTGTCGTCCCATGAAAATATCTCAAAATGTGTTTGGCAACAATCCAATGTGCATGGAGAGGCTCGATCATGAATTGACTCAATGTGTTCACTACATAGCATATGTATGGACATGTGTTCACTAAGAATATCAGAGCCCCAATCAACTTTCTATACCCAGATGGATTCACCAAATCGGGTCCTGCAACTTCTCCACATAATTTCTTGAAATTCATTTCCATTAGTGTGGGCAAGGACTTTCATTCTGTCACTCCAAACTTCTCCAACAACTTCATGACATATTTTCATTGTGAAAGGAAAGTTCTATAGGGCCTTTTCCACACCTCAAGGCCTGGAAAGTAGTGCATGAGTCCAAGTTCCTTCATCTCAATTTCAAAGGCTAACTCCCTTTTACACTCGATCATCAGTGACTCACTACCTATCAAGAATAGATTGTCAACATATAAAACCAAAATCAACGACATACCTTGTACTACCTTGAATTAGAGGTTGGGATCAACATTGCTTCTTGTGAATCCTAGCTTCACCAAATAACTATCTATGTGGGCGTACCATGCTTTGGGAGCTTGCTTCAAACCATACAATGCCTTATTCAACCTACAAACATGTGTCTTTTGATCCTCTACTTCAAATCCGTGTGGTTGCTCAACGTACACTTCTTCTTGTAACATGCCATGGAGGAATGTTGTCTTCATGTCCATTTGATGCAGATTCCATCCTTGACTTGTGATAAAAGAAACTATCAAAGGAATGATTCTATATCGAGCCATAGGAGAAAATATTTCATCATAATCTTCTCCCTCTTTTTGGGAGAATCCTAGGGCCACAAACCTTGTTTTATATTTCTTTATGCTACCATCAAATCCATGTTTAATCTTGAATAGCCACTTTGAATTCACCACAGATTTCCCCTTTGGTCTTGACACACATCCCATACTTCATTCTTCATGATTGATTCATATTATTTGGCCATAAAATCCTTCCAAATTTATTCTTTCATGACTTCTTCAAAGGTGGTAGGTTTGGCTTGTATCATGGTGCTCATGGCTACAACATATCCTTGATACTTGCATGGCTTCTTTCTTTCTCTAAATGATATTTGAATGACAACTCGTCTCTCATTATCCTGTAATGTGTCATGGAGCCAAAGTGGCCTCTTCCTGGTAGGAGGATCACTTGGAGGAGGATATAAGGGATCCATGGGCTCCATGGGATCATCAACAATGTCTATCTCGGATTCAGGCACAAAAGGATTAATAGTTATTACTAGATTTAATCATTTAACCATTCAACAACATATCATGTAAGCAAAAACATAAATCAACACATGAATCACATAGAAACATCATACACACATGCAACATATGGAAACACCAAATATACATGGAAACCCATAAAGGGAGAAAACCACAAATCTTGCTTGTATTGTGATGTGAATTAAAAGTACCAGCTCTAATTACATAAGGTTTATTGATCACTCACTCATAAGAAGCACCGAATCCCTATTTGTTTCATTGGAACCAACCAGTAGGAAGCACCAACTCCCTATTTTGTTTTTTAGCACCTATCAACAGGAAGAACCAACTCCCTTATTTGTTTTTCCAGCACCAACTCTCTCTTTTCATACACCTGATTAGCTTACAAGAAGCACCAACTCCCTGATTTTGCAAGCACCCAATTGTAGGAGGCACCAACCCCCTAGTTGTTTCTAAAGCACCCACTTGAAGGAAAAATCGACTCCCTAATGTGAAGGAAACGACATGTTGAACCTTGCAGACATCTATTTCATCTCATTTTCAAACTTGGATCCACAAGTGATCCATTCATTCAACTTGGTATTCTATCTATGCTTCAACTCTTACTCATCCTGATAATACATAGTACATCTCAATACGCTTTGTCTTTTCTTCTGCTTGACCCTTGCAGTCTCTTACAATAGCTTAAGATATGCATACTCATACACTCACACTTAAGGCCAATTTTAACAGTTATTACTAGATTTAACCATTTAACCATTCAACAACATATCATATAAGCAAAAACATAAATCAACACATGAATCACATAGAAACATCATACACACATGCAACATATGGAAACATCAGACATACATGGAAACCCATAAAGGGAGAAAACCACAAATCTTGTTTGTATTGTGATGTGAATTAAAAGCACCAACTCTAATTACATAAGGTTTCTTGATCACTCACTCATAAGAAGCACCAATTCCCTATTTGTTTCATTGGAACCAACTAGTAGGAAGCACCAACTCCCTATTTTGTTTTTTAGCACCTATCAACTGGAAGAACCAACTCCCTTATTTGTTTTTCTAGCACCAACTCTCTCTTTTCATACACCTAATTAGCTTACAAGAAGCACTAACTCCATGATTTTGCAAGCACCCAATTGTAGGAGGCACCAACCCCCAAGTTGTTTCTAAAGCACCCACTTGAAGGAAAAACCAACTCCCTGATGTGAAGGGAACAACATGTTGAACCTTGCAAACATCTATTTCATCTCATTTTCAAACTTTGATCCAGAAGTGATCCATTCATTCAACTTGGTATTCTATCTATGCTTCAACTCTTATTCATCTTTATAATACATAGTGCATCTCAATACGCTTTGTCTTTTCCTCTGCTTGACCCTTGCAGTCTCTTACAATAGCTTAAGATATGCATACTCATACACTCGCACTTCACATACTTAACTTCTTTAGCTCTCAGCCTTACTGACACATTCTATATCAATACTCAATCTCAACTTCTTATATACAATATATAAGCTACTATAGCTTCTTGACCTTACTGACTCATAGCACAAAAACCTACACTCAGTCTCAGTTTGAACGCACGAAGATATAGACACACGTATTGTTGTTTCCCCCATCATTTCTCTCAACAAAACAAAACAAAAAATCAACTACACTTCACACATGGCTCAAGGTTTTAACTTCAATACATTACACTACCGAGGAAGAACTTGATTTACTCATGCACATGGCTCAAGTATGGTCTCTATTATTAGCACGTATAGCTCAAGGAGTATCTCCATTAATTCATTCATGGTTTGAGGAGAAATTGACTTCAATTTTGCTTAGTTCAAGGAGGGACTTCACAACCACTACAATCAACTACAAAACTATTTTTATTGTATCAGAGATTATTATGATGCTTTGGTTTGTCATTCAATATTCAGTAGGAAAACATCACCTATAATACTATGTGCATCAGATGCAGTTATTATCTCTATACATACTCCTCTTGACTACAGAAACTAGGCTTTGTCGTTGTGGCCAAACAAAGATTTACATTCAACTGAATTTTGGAGCTCCGAATGAAAATTTTCAATAGCACAACCTCGACCTTCAACGTTCCTCCCATATGACCTTGAACCATCACAAGTGGCTTAACACACAGGGGGCTGATTTCTACAAAGGCCTAAAGCTCCCACACAATTAACCTTTTAGCACCTAGCATGTTATATGCCCAAGGGCTAGGACTGTGCTCCACCATGCCATTGTGCCATCTTACCATTGCACCAATTCCTCCATCCATAACCTTAATAGAAGGACGTGAATATGCATGTCAGTTGATGGATAAATTTCCTTCTTGCACTTTTTATCCTACACAACACCCATTGTACCAAAATCCCATTTCCTGAAATTGGTGCACCACAATGTCAAATTTTCTATCACCAAATAGGAACATTCCCATCTCTCAGCTTTTGTCAAATGTACCCCAATTCAAAAACACTTCAAATTCAACCTTGTTGTGTCATGATGACTTATCTTCCACTTGTCATCACCTGCCATCACTCTACCATGTGTCATTTTATGACTGGTGCCACATGTCACTTGGATTTGGCCCACTTGGCCACTTGAAAACACTGAAACTGCATGACGCATGTAACCTATTGAAGTCACTTCGACCTATGTGCCAACTCATCTACCAGCTCATCCCATGATGCCATGTGTCTTTATTGTCATATCATCAGGTGCAAAGGGGGGCTTAGGATCCTGATGTAAAACAAAAATTTACTTCATTAATAATTTTTTTACCAGAGCGACGATTTCAAAACACTTTGCATCAAACATAAATTTCTCCATCTCATAGAGATTGTTGACTACGAGACCTCTATTGGAAATCCTACGCAGTGCACAGATAAATTCTACAGCAGCTAATGAGAATGAAGTTTGTCTCATAGGTTTTCTCAGTCACAACCCCATGACATCGCTTGGGCCTCTTATCAATCCTTTGTGGTGTGATGTCAAATTATGCGAGAAATAATGGGAAGGAAGTTTGGTTTGCACACTCTTTCGAATAACACCATTGTACCCAAGACTTAACAAGGCATGACGAACTTTGGCGTGACACAACATCAATTTCTATAACAACTAATGGGAGAAAGGTCGTCTGTGGGCTTTCATCAAGTGTGCCCAACACCTCATATAAACCTTCCTCAGCCTTGGCAGGGCACAATGGCATGCCCTTTAGGGGAACTATGAGCTCCAGGAATCATGCCAAACTTCAACCTTGAAAAAATTTTGATTCCTAGGGAGATTTTCAAGATGTCGTATATCATTGGAAAGGTATTTCTGAGGACTCAAGAGAATATGAGTTGATATTTTATAGTCAAAATTCCTTTAAATACATAACCTCCATCCTTGACCTTGGCTATGTAGCAATGCTCACTAGTCTCCACAAAGGCTCCACACTCATCAGGATCCACAACCAAGCTCCAACTCCAACTGAGTAGGAAACACACTTCAACTGTAGGCTCTCTCATTAGTGCCAATACCGACAATCATCTCATCTTATTATTGTCATCACTGAGGTTGACATCAATGGCAATATAACAATCAAAAAATGTTTGGTTTATCATCTAAGTTAGTATTGTTGCAATTGTACTCTTAGTTCTATTATTATTACCATCATTCTCTTTATAATTTTTATCAATGGATGAAGGGGCACATGGCATTTGTGTGTCATTGCATAGAGAAAACCCAATCTTCTTAGAACCATGAATATTTCCTTAGTTCCTTACCTTTGATTTGGTTTACATTTTGGTTATTTTGGTAATAATAAATTTCGAGATGTAAATTTGATTGCAAATAAATGTTAATTTTCACACTGATCTATGTTGTTTCAAATACTTTTAGCCCAATTCAATTCTTCAATTAGAAATATTTTCTAATAATAATTAATCTTTCCAGTCATCAACAATAATTGAAGATAGAATAATAAATGCAATAATAAAGGAGACAACCAACACATCATAAAGAGACACGAGGTTTGGTCAAAGACCAAGGAAAAGCTTCACAAGGGGAAAACCCTTTGCAAATCCTTATTTTATTAGATTGTCATAAATTGTTCAGCAGAGTGTACAATGAGCCCAATACAAAATCATCTAGAAAAATTAACCCAAAAAATTCATAAATATGTTCCCAGTATCAATATATATCAGAGACAACTTTTCTTGTATGTGGTCTACTGCGGTCAAAAGCCAAATTTTAGCCCTAGAGCCCAACCGCATGGAGGAAGATTTGTGCATGCAATTGAGACCTTCCAACCTCAGCCTTGAGCTTGTTAGCCTATGATTATAACTGAAAATTTCCTTTCACGATCTTATGGCTAAGACCCAAAACCCTAGAACATGTGTGAGCTTCGGACCTTGTATTTTTGGACCTGTGTGAACCAATTTTCTCGACCCTACCTCAAACCTCTGTGAACCAATCAATGAAGAAGAGAAGAAGAAAATTCTTGGTGATATCCCAATTATCTTGAGGTCACTTATATTTATAGGTTTGCAAGGGTGACCAATTTCCTGTTAGGGCTGACCTATCCAAATGTGTGTATGTGGGTTTTTATTCATAAGTACACTTTCCCCTAACCAAATTGAGCGCTTCAATATTCAAAATTGGTCCTATATAAAAGAGGAATCTAAACCCAAGGTTGGAATCTGTCATCTGGGGAGAAATTCCAACTGCATCATGTCATGTGTGTCTTGTTTTCATATCATGTCCCATCTCTGCTCAACTCTATTTGCTAAAACATTCTCGAATCTAAAGAAGAATAATCTGGGAGAGTTACCTTCCACCCTCTATAACATCAGAGAGAACATCTAAATCTGAAAATAATATCAGGAAGCACATATCAACTTGAATCTACATCAGGGAACACATCTCAACCCAAAATCTCATGGGGGAGCAAAACATCTTCAATCCCATATAGAGCAATAAGTGATATAGGGGAGCACATATCAATCCATCCTATTTACCATTGATATTCCCAATAATATACTCAATATTCATGTGGTATAACACTTGCATCATAATAAGCTTTTGTTGTACACCCCCAAGGACACTCTCAACCCATTGGTTAGGCAGGGAACAGTAATTCCAACAAGCCTAACTTTTGGGTATGATACCAAGTGGGGTATACTCCACAAATACCAAGATATGGGAGAAACATCTCCAAACATATGGGTAAGAGATAGGAGAGAAACATCTATAACCCTATTGTCTAGACATCCCTCAACCCCACGAGCCCTCCATTTCAATTCCTCACCCTAGGAGCTCAGACACCCGGGGGGGGGAAGAGTTGGCTCAGTGTTCTCAATCAATGATGCCCCTTATTAGGAGGGGTCACATCCATTAGTCCAAGATCCTCTCTATATACCAAAAACTTCCCTTTCATAAAATCCTTGGTAATAATATCTACAATCTACTCATCTGTTGATATATGATGGAGTCTAACGACTCCTCTTTGCACCATGTCTCGAGTGTAATGATATTGAATCTCAATGTGCTTGGACTTGTCATGAAATATGGGATTCTTTGCCAGATAGATCCCACTCTTATTGTCACAATATATCATTGTAGTGTTTAAGACCTGCTCAAATATATCTCCAAAGAGATTCCACCAAACTTCTTCGCAACTAGCCATTCTAGTGACAATGTCCTCTGCGTCGACGGTACTCAATGCTACGAACTTCAGCTTTCTTCTCATCCAAGATATCATGGTAGATCCAATATTAAAACAACATCCAAACGTATGATTCATGTCAAAAACGTTTTCTACCCCAATCAAAATCGGTATACAAAAAAATTTTTAGGGGTTAATATTCGCAAGTGGGCTAATTTTCCAGGTTTTTTCCAAAAAAACGATTCGCCAATTTCCATTTTTTCTAAAAATGTTTTCGCCACATTTTATAGTATAAAATTATTTTACCTTAAAAATCACCAAAATTTTATATAAACTAATATAAAATCATTAGAAATATAAATATTTTTATAAAAAATTTGCCAAACATTTTACAATTTGCATATTAGGGACTACTAAGATTCGCTAAGGTTTCTAAACTTTAAGATAAACTTCCATCCTTAAAATTTCCCTTGTTGGTATATCCATGAAGTTGAACATCTCCAGAATAACATCTCAGACCAAGGGTGTCGTCCCATGAAAATATCTCAAAATGTGTTTGGCAACAATCCAATGTGCATGGAGAGGCTCGATCATGAATTGACTCAATGTGTTCACTACATAGCATATGTATGGACATGTGTTCACTAAGAATATCAGAGCCCCAATCAACTTTCTATACTCAGATGGATTCACCAAATCGGGTCCTGCAACTTCTCCACATAATTTCTTGAAATTCATTTCCATTAGTGTGGGCAAGGACTTTCATTCTGTCACTCCAAACTTCTCCAACAACTTCATGACATATTTTCATTGTGAAAGGAAAGTTCCATAGGGCCTTTTCCACACCTCAAGGCCTAGAAAGTAGTGCATGAGTCCAAGTTCCTTCATCTCAATTTCAAAGGCTAACTCCCTTTTACACTCGATCATCAGTGACTCACTACCTATCAAGAATAGATTGTCAACATATAAAACCAAAATCAACGACATACCTTGTACTACCTTGAATTAGAGGTTGGGATCGACATTGCTTCTTGTGAATCCTAGCTTCACCAAATAACTATCTAAGTGGGCGTACCATGCTCTGGGAGCTTGCTTCAAACCATACAATGCCTTATTCAACCTACAAACATGTGTCTTTCGATCCTCTACTTCAAATCCGTGTGGTTGCTCAACGTACACTTCTTCTTGTAACATGCCATGGAGGAATGTTGTCTTCATGTCCATCTGATGCAGATTCCATCCTTGACTTGTGATAAAAGAAACTATCAAAGGAATGATTCTATATCGAGCCATAGGAGAAAATATTTCATCATAATCTTCTCCCTCTTTTTGGGAGAATCCTAGGGCCACAAACCTTGTTTTATATTTCTTTATGCTACCATCGAATCCATGTTTAATCTTGAATAGCCACTTTGAATTCACCACAGATTTCCCCTTTGGTCTTGACACACATCCCATACTTCATTCTTCATGATTGATTCATATTATTTGGCCATAAAATCCTTCCAAATTTGTTCTTTCATGACTTCTTCAAAGGTGGTAGGTTTGGCTTGTATCATGGTGCTCATGGCTACAACATATCCTTGATACTTGCATGGCTTCTTGCTTTCTCTAAATGATATTTGAATGAGAACTCGTCTCTCATTATCCTATAATGCGTCATGGAGCCGAAGTGGCCTCTTCCTGGTAGGAGGATCACTTGGAGGAGGATATAAGGGATCCATGGGCTCCATGGGATCATCAACAATGTCTATCTCGGATTCAGGCACAAAAGGACCATCTAAAATATTGTTATCACCAATCTTCTTCTTAGGAGGAGGAGGAGGCAGAGGAAGGTCGCTTACTTTAGCAAGGGAAACATATTCATCGAACATTACACCCTTGCTAATATCAACCTTCCTTTGACCATTAATATATATTCTAATATCTTTATAATTTTCATAGTATCCAATAATCATACCTTTTCTTCCCATGGCTTCCAGCTTGTTTATTTTTCCCTTCAGTGCATGGATAGATACGAGGCAACCAAAGATACAGAGATGGATAACATCGGGCTTGACACCTGTGAACACTTCGTCAGGGGTATTTTTTTCCAATGCTTGATGAGGAACCTTGTTTTAAACATACACGACAACATTCATTGCATCTTCCCAGAGGAACTTTGGTAACTTTTGATCATGGAGCATGGCATGAGTGACTTATATAATCGACTTGTTCTTTCTTTTACCTACTCCATTTTTTTCAGGAGTACATGGCACAATCACCTCTTTCTTGATACCTTCCATCTTGCAATAATCAATGAAATCATTCAAAGTGTACTCTCCACTATTGGCAGACCTGAATATCTTGATTTTATTCCTTGTTTGATTTTCAACCAAAGCTTTGAATTCCTTGAACATTTCGAACGCTTCATCCTTGTGCTTCAAGTAATATATCCATGTATTTCTTGAGAAGTCATCAATGAAGGTGATGTAATAGAGATGGGCACCAATATAATGAATGAGCTTTGGACCACATAAGTCAAAATGAATGAGATGGAGGATGTCACTTGTCTTTTTCTCACTAGAGGGGAATGATCCCCTTGTCTTCTTTCCACTGGCACAACGTGGACATATTACATCATGTTGGGCTTGAACATCAGGAATACTAGAAACCAATTTCTTCAATTTTGGAAGAGCATCATAATGTAAATGGGCCAATCTTCGGTGCCATAGATCACTTATATGATTAGTATCATGGAACAATCCTAGAAGAGGTCTTCCAGTAACCCTATAGAGTACTTCAAATCTCGATCCCAATGTAAATGCATCTCTCATGGGTGATCCAACAAGCCAAGTAAGAACCTTTCCCCTAATGAAGTAAACCCTCATCCCTTTGTCTTCCAAAGCAGATATCGATACCAAATTCTTCTTCAATCCTGGCATATACATCACATCATGGAGCATAATAGATTCCCTAGACTCCAAATGGAATTTGAAAAACCTAAAGCCTTTAACAGGATGAGTGGATTTGTTTCCAAGAATAATTTTCAAATTTTACTCCCTCTCTACCAACTTAGATACAACTTCCTTATACCTAGATAAATGGTGAGTGGCCCCACTATCAACCAAATATCTATCCCATGAATCTGGAGAAGAGGAACTAGTATGGGAAGAAATAAGAATATATTCATATTGATTGCAAACATCACTTTTATACTTGGAGTATCTTGACTTCTTTTGAGGACGATGATCTTCTTCATTGTCACTTGGAGCATCTCTTCTTCTTATTTCATTTCTTCCATTACGATCATTCCTTTGGTCATCTATTCTTCTTCGATCATAAAACTTGTTGTTTTTGCTTCTAGTGTTGTAGCATGGACCATTGTTCTTCTCGGGGAAATCTCAAGCATAATGACCCTTCTTGTGACAATTGTGGCATTCAATGTGAGATGATGTTCTATCATTCCTTGTCTTTGCATTTCTAGGAGGAGGATTTCTTGGATTTGATGGATGTCCTTTTCCTTTCTTCTTCTTGTTTTGAATGACAAATGCAACAGGCTCTCCCTTTTCATGTTTTTGAGTACTTCCTCTTGATATCACGCTTGATTATTCTTGAGTGAGATTTCCAACAATTTCATCAAATGAAAAGAAGGAATTATTGTTGCTTATATTAGTAATTAAGTTTTCCCAAATGGGAGGGAGACCTCTAAGAGTTACAATCTCCGATTTCCTATCAGGCACAATTTCCCCAACTCTTTGCAATTGATCTCTAAGACAAGATATCATCATAATGTAGGATTGCATAGACTCTCTCTTGTTCATCTTCATGTTTTTGAGTTGATATTTCAAGGAGATGATTTCATTAAAATTGTTGACTTCATACATTCCCATTATCTTATCATACATGTCCTTAGACTCTCTCAAATTTCCAACATATGCAAGTATACTATCTTGTAAACCGTCAACTATAATTTTCTTTTCTTTTAACTCACATTTCTTGTGCTCATTCTTTGCATCAACATTAGAATTCTCCAAAGGCTCATGTACTTTTCCTTGAGTGTATTCCAAAACATCATTGTTTTTAGCTATGATCTCCAACCTAATATTCCATGCAACAAAGTTAGATGAGTCACCCAACCTCTCATGTTCCTTGAAGAAAGAGGAAGAATAATTTACTTGATTACATAGAATCCTTAAACTTTCCAAAGATGATTGATTCAATGCTTGTCTCCTTTTGGGTTTTTCCTTCACCTTAGCTCTAAAGCAATGTTAATTTTCACACTTCTTTATGAAATTTCAATTACTTTTAGCCTAATTCAATTCTTCAATTAACAATCTTTTCAATAACAATTGATGTTTCCAATCATTAACAATAATTGGAGATAGAACAATAAATGCAATGATAAAGGAGACAATCAACACATCAACAAGAGACACCAGGCTTGGTCAAAGACCAGGGAAAAACCCCACAAGGGGAAAAACCCTTTGAAAATTATTTTTCTATTATATTGTCGTAAAATGTTCGGCAAATAGTACAATGAGCCCAGTACAAAATCATCCAGCAAAATTAACCCAACAACATTCAAAAATTTGTTCCCAGCATCAATATATATCAGAGACAACTTTTCTTATCAACGGTCAACTGTGGTCAAATGTCAAATTTTAGCGCCAGAGCCCAACCACATGGAGGAAGAGTTGTGCATGTGGCTAATACCTTCCAACCACATCATTGAGCCTGCTAGCCTACAGTTATAGCCAAAAATTGCCTTTGATGAGCCTGTGACTGAGACCCAAAACCATAGAGCACATGCGAGCTTCAGACCCTATATTTTCAGACTTGTGCGAACCACTTTCCTCGACCTTACCTCAGACTTTTGTGAACAATCAATGAAGAAGAGAATAAGGAGATGCTTGATGATTTCCAAATGAGCTTAAGGTCACTTGTATTTATAGGCTTCCAAGGGTGACCAATTTCCTTTTAGGGTTGACCTATCTAAATGTTCATATGTGGGTTTTTCTTCATAAGTACACTTTTCCTTGTCCAAATTGAGCACTTCAATAGTCAAATTTGGTCCTCTCGAAAAGGGGAATCTAGACCCATTGTTGGAATTTATCATTCAGCTTCCAAAATTAACAAGAAATAATTATATTTCATGGAAATATATATTCCCTCTTCTAAGAAACTAAGAACATATATCATATTAGGTGATCATGCAAAAACACCCTATTCAACACATCTCAGAGTGACCAAGATGAAAACATATTTTTAGAAGCTATTTATTGGGTAAGTTTTATTAAGGACATCATAGTCCATGTGGATTGTTATTGAAAATTCTAAATAGTTAGGGAAAATATTTATCATACAACATGAATGTTGTTTCCCCATGACGTGCAAGAAAGGAAAATAAATAGGAAGTGTTTTCAATAGATTTGATCACTAGATTACCCATGACTCAATGTATACATGATTCCATCATGTAATTAGTAGATTAATTGACTAAACATGTGCATTTCGATAATATTATATATAAACCTCCACCAATAGAAAATAAAATCATGAAAAACATTGTAAGGTTTCATGGAATGTTGGAAAAGATAATCTATGTTAGAGATTGGAAGTTTACTTCAACTTTTTGGGTATGCTTCATTGAAATTATGGGAACTAAGTTGAGCTTTATCTAAAAAAATCACTCAAAAATTAAATGGTCATATAGAAATGGTAGATCAAGTACTAAATATGTTGAGATGATGTTTATAATGAATCAACAATAGAAATGATAACACTAATATTCTTTCAAAGAAATTATATCTAATTATAGCCACCATTTTTGTTGTGGAATGCCCTGTTTTGAAACTATATATGGAAGAAAATGTTGAACACTGCTTAGTCAAGATAACTTGGATGATAGAATGATGGTATGACAAGAAATTTTGATAGAAATATTGGAAGAAGTGGCTTCCAGTAAGCAAAATTTGAAATTCGTTTTTGATAGGTAGAAGAGTTATGTTGATTTGAATTCAACTCAAGTTAAACCTATAAAGGGTCTTATTAAATATGAAAAGAAACATATTAAGCCATCCCAAGGTTTTATGGGATATTACTATTATGGGAAAATAAGTCACATGGGTTATAAACATGGCCTAGATCCTTCCCTATCTAGGGTTCTTAATTGTAGCTTCAACAACTCATGTAATTTTATAAAACACAAGACAAGAATCTGCTCTACTCTCAACAACAGAAACCAATAGATTGATGAAAACAATAATCAGCAAGAGGAAGATAATCAATGACACATACACAATATTTCTAGAGGGAAAGCCACTGCTCAAAACCCCAACTATCTATATTGCATTAATCAAAAGATCTGGGAAGAAAATACAAAGATTGTTCTCACTAGAACAATTCATGCACAAGTATGATCAACTCTCTGTTCACAAGCTAGATCAAGACAACACTTAGCCTATTCTGCTGCTCTCCAAGACCCTATTTCCTTACGTAATTCCTAGGGGAATTAGCCCCTATTTAATGAGGAAATCCTTCTTCCATAACTTTGCAATCCAAACTTAGGTCCATAATTGATTGCAGGCACCATTTGTAAAAATTATACAACTGATTGTACATTGTCCTTACACTCTAGACTCAACTTGGTATTTCTATGAACTGACATGCATGAGTTTCTCTTGAGTGAATCTCTAGTTAGTTGAAGTAGCACTGGGGATGCACCAGTGCACAAACTCGCTACTCGACCTCTACTAGTTCCTCCAACAGTTAGAACTAGTTTAACTCACTATAACTCAGTCAAACTGAGTTATCTAATTACAACTCCAATAAACTCAATCTGGACCCCTAAAACTTAGGGATCACACTTACATGACTTGAGAAAGACTTCCAACTCGAATTTCCTAAGCTAACTATGTCAACTTAACTTAGTTAACTATTACATGTTGCTATGAGAAAATAATTACAATTTAATTCAAGGACAAATTAAATTGGAATTTCTAGATGCTATTTTTAACATTTTTTGCTGTTATTTTCAACACTCCCTCTCAACAAGAAAGAAATTCAACTCTATCCCAATCCTGAACCTTTGGAATGTTCTACATGCAACACTTCTCTCTAGTGTTTTTGCTATAACAACTACTGAAATTGAGAAAAAAACATCCAACCTAAACCAATATGATGCTTCTATCACCAAAGTCTCTGACTGCTACTGCCTCTGTTGACTGAAAACTCTGTGCTTCTGTTGACTCTACCTTTCTGTATTGTTGTCAACTCTTCTCTATTCTCTTTAGTATCTGATTGATCTAGCCTTTGTCACTTTGATCTTTGACTGCTTCAACTGCCACTGATTCTTCCTGATATTATGTACTTTGGGCCCCCATAGCAAGGTATGGTCCAAGAGATAAAACCTCTCAATGTACCCTGCCCAATTTATTCCCTCTTGAGACTATCACTTCACATCACCCCACATCTCACCTGGAGGTATGGATCCATCTGCTCCCTCTGCCCACCTGGCTTGAAAGTTCCCCCTACTGGAGGTCTTTGCATGAGTGGATACCTCCACTTGGTCTCCTCTCTACTTCTCCAATTGTGGCTGTTCCACAATTTTCTGAGACTACTTCTAAGGCTACTTCTTCTCTGCTTGAGTGTATCTCTCCACTTGGTCTCCTCTCTACTTCTCTAATTGTGGTTGCTCCATAATTTCTTGAAGCTACTTCTAAGGCTTCTTTTGGGGTTGCATGTTGAGAGGTAATTCACTCTCCCTCTCAACCACCAAGTCTCTAACCTTTGCCTTTCTTCTCAAGGTTTTGCATGCATCTCGTACCTCAAGAACATATTGGTTCTTGACTCGTACGCCGATCAATTTTACTTGTCCCTTGGTGATGTGTCTAAGGAAAACCTTTCCTTTACTAAAAATCACATCATAGCCACGGTCTTCCAATACCGCAATGAAGACAAGATTCTTATTTAGTCCTGGAACATACATCACATATGTGATTTTGAAAGGGGAGACAGAATCCCTCTGAAAGGTAACTGTATTGATCCCAGTAGTGCTATACCTCCCTTCATCTCCAAAATATCGTCTTCTATATTGTCTTTAGCTTTGATACCATGTAGGTTTCTACTTGTAGATTCAACAACTCATGCAATTTTCTAAAACACAAGACAAGAATCTACTCTACTCTCAATAACAAAAACCAATAGATCGATGAAAATAATAATCAACAAGAGGAAGATAATCAATGACACATAACACAATATTTCTTTGGGGAAGCCACTGCTCAAAACCCCGACTATCTATATTGCATGATCTAAGAAAAAATACAAAGCTTGTTCTCACTAGAACAATTCCTACACAAGTATGATCAACTCTCTGCTCACACGCTAACTCAAGCCAACACTTAGCATATTTTTCTGCTCTCCAAGCCCCTACTTCCTTGCGCAATTCCTAATGGAATTAGCCTCTATTTAATGAGGAAATCCTTCTTCCATAACCGTTTAATCCAAACTTAGGTCCATAATCGATTGCATGCACCATCTGTACAACTCAGAAAATTATCCAACTGACAGTACATTGTCCCTACACTCTAGACTCAACTGGGTCTTTCTATGAATTGACATGCATGAGTTTCTCTTAAGTGAATCTTCAGTTAGCTGGAGTAACACTGAGGTTGCACCAGTGCATCAACTCACTACTAGACCTCTACTAGTTCCTCCAACAATTAGAACTAGTTTAGCTAACTATAACTTAGTCAAACTGAGTTATCTAATTAAAAATTCAATAAACTCAATCTGGACCCCTAAAACTTAGGGATCACACTTACATGACTCGAGATAGACTTCCAACTCGAATTTACTAAGCTAACTAAGTCAACTTAACGTAATTAACTATTACAAGTTGCTATGATAAAAGAATTACAATTTAATTCAAGGACAAATTAAATTGGAATTTCTATATGTTATTTTTAAGATTTCATGTTGCTATTTTCAACATTAATGTAAGTCACATTCGTTTTGGAAAAAATGCATATGATAAAAATATGTACATAATATTTCACATGTTATTGATTGTTTTGTTTTTCTAATGTGAATCTTAGCTAGTGCGACTATTGATATTTGGAATCATAACCTAGATCAAGTGAAAATATAATGAGCTTTATATGATGAGGCATGCGCTACTAGGAATATAAAAATTGGATATGGAAGAAATATCCAAAAACTTTAAGTTAGCACTTGGATGATGTTGTTCTAAGGAAAGGAGTATGTCATAGCCCATTCTAGCTAGTTAAATTAATGTTATTTAATTTAAATGAATAAAGTTTATATTCTTGATTTTGTTATGCTATCAAATACTAACAATGGGAATGTATGCAACATGACACTTATGATTCTAGAGAAAACCATGTTCATGTCTGGACATGTGGGGAATATTTATTTTCGAAAGTAATCCTATTATACTAACATGTTTTGCTCATCTTTACTTATGTCACCCTAGTGTGCAATGAGCACCTTTTTAGGGGTTCTTTGAGAGAATCTACTAATCAAGTCATCTTAATTTGTTTTGATGATCTTCGTGGATTATAAACCCTTGGCTTAACTAAATCCTTAGGAACAAGTAAACATTATTATTTTAATAAGTGGACAAAGTTAAACATTATCTCTCCATTCTATTATTTTTATTTTCATTCGAAGTTGATTTTGTGGAGGGTTATTAGATGTATTAGCCTCATGGTTGGTTGAGGGGGACACCTAGTTGATAATTAAAATGTGTATTATTGTAATTGTTAGTAGTAATTTTCTACTTCACAACTCCTTAAGTCTTCTTCAACAATCCCTATCAATCTTCAGCGATGTCTCCTCCAATTACTTCATCAATAACAACATTGTCTTCAAATGAAGGTGTCTCCACATCTCTTCATGGTACCCAAAAAGTTCCAAGGTTACTCCATGAGGGCTTCAGCACAACATCATATCTCCAATAATGTCTTCAAAGTGTCTTCAATCTGCTGCCCTCAAGAACTCTCCAAGGGTGTCTTATAAGTCCTTCAAATGTCTTAAAGAATCTATCAAGGTGTCTTTAATAGAATTCTCCAGGAGTACTTCAAAAGGTGCTCCAAATGCTTGCTCCTTCAATCAAGGTTCCAAGGTTCTAGAGTAATCTTCAAGGTTATTCTCCAACAACATGATTTTTGCACTTCAAGTCTTCTTCAAGGTTTTCTTCAGTTTGTCCCAAAAACTGCTCCTATAGCCTGGGCTTCAAAAATGCTTTCAACTTATTTCTCCAAAGGTGACACACAAACTGCTGCTACAAGAGTTATTAACAATGCTTAGGAAAGAGTAAAACTTCTTCAAAAGTTTCTTTAGAAATGACTGTTCCAATGAGGACTTTAACAAGGGTTCCAAGACTGCCTCCAGGATTGGATCTATTGTAGCGGCTACAACCACCCTCCAAAATTTTCCTTAGCTTCATTTTGGAGCCTCGCTACCAACATGGCTTGCTTCGTCAAGTACACAAGATTCAATGGTTTTCTTGTAGAATGGCAACCTGTCCATCAAAGATTGTTACATCCCCCTCACAGGTTGTTTCTCCGGACTTGGTCCAACTGCAGGCTAAGCATCTCCCTCAAGAAACTGCGCAATTCTGGAGGGGAACCAACCTTCCTCCAAAAATTGCACAATTATGTCTGGAAGCTTGTTGGGCTCCAAAATTGTGCAAATTTGTCAGTCAAGCTTCATTGAGAAAATTGTGCAATTCGTCCCAGTAGGGCTGCTCAGCCCATGATTTGTGCAATCCTAGGCAACAGTCAGTTGCTCTGCCTAGAAATTGCACAAATCTCCTGGACAGCCAACCCAACTCCCTCCCATAAATGCACATTTTTTCCTCCCATCTGAGTAGATTGTTGCATGTGCAGTTGAGTTGATCGGTTTCACCTGGGACCAAAGAAACTTGACTTGCATGCATGGGCTACTTTTTCATGAAATATAAAAAGAAACATGCAAAAATCATCCCTAGATTTTAGGGATCTATTTTTAGTAGTAGGAGGTTACATGCAAAGATCATTTTAGAATCTTTCCTCCAAGTATCACTTTTTCCTAGATTTGTGGCATGCGCGTCATGAGATTCAAACTTATTTATTTGATGCATCAAAGCTCATTTCTTCACATCGATCTTGGAGATATGACATCGCATATCACATCCAAGACTCTTCCACACATCCAGCTCAGCTATTCACAGGTAAGTGGTCTTAACTTGTCTTTTGCAGCATTTCTGTCGCTTTTTGTGTTTTCACTTGTGTGAGTGTTGTTTTCTTGATTTCTATGAACGTTTTCTCTTGTTTACATACATACTATCTTGTACTTGTACCGTTTCAGTTTTCAATAGCATCTCACTGTTGTCACATGAATGAAACTACTTTACATGAACGGTTGTCGATTTGGTGACTCGCTTCACCCACATGCATGTTGTTCCATTTTATAAATCTTTCATTCACTATTTGCATGCATGATCATTTGCTTCTTCTTACACTCAGTATCACCACGCATTCAATTTCACATTTGCTTTTAGTTGCCCATCAGCGGGTGGGCAGTCGTGGCCCAGACTCTCCCTCACCAAGATAACATTTCACAATCTTGAGAGGGAAGGCTCTATCTTCCTCTCATGAAATGCGCATTTCTACCCAAAAGCTGTCCTTGAGTCTTGCATTGCGTAATTATGAAGAATAGTGATTTCTGGTCCGAAAAGTTGTGCAATGCAGTCACTAGGCCTGCAACCACTGCCAACTAAAATTGCGCATTACGCAATTCCAGCAGCCAGCAGGCTAGCCTGGATTGCACATTGCGCAAATCCAACAACTAGCCAACCTCCCCAGATAGCCCAAACTACCTTTTTTCGCAGTTATGGCATCCAGTCAGCCAACCTCCTAGAAGAAATTGTGGAATCTTTGCTAGTCAATCCCTAGGTATGTTGCATGTCTTTCCTCAAGTTTTCCTTGGTTTTCACTGACAGATTTCTTGCCATGCATGTCGCTTTGTCTCCAGATCTAGCAGGTGTTCGTCCACCTCTTATTAGTTTAGGATCAATGGCCTCCAAGAGAATAGGATCAAAGGACACTGACAGAAGTTCAACTGGAGTAGTTATTGATCAAGTGTCTACAAGTCTACCGATCTATGAAGATACCAAGCTAATTCTAGACAAGGACATCAAGTTGAAATGGCAAGAGGTCAATGATGCATTTGTAGGCACATTTGGGGAAGACCTCGAATACCACCATGTATATGTGAACATCCACAAGTCCATTGTGTACTAGATTGCATGCAGGTATCCCATGCTCTCATGCGCGGGCATGATTCATTGGATCATCTCGCACACTGATCCCGAGACGATGACATTGAGCAATTTCAGCAGGACAAATATTTCTAACTTCAGGGCATATGATTATGATAATATGTATCAGATGTCAGAGCCCGTGACCATCATGGAGACTCCCTTCAGCATACCCAGTAGTAATGCCAATTCTAGAGATATTTTTAAGAACTGGGTAAAGGAGTCGGCTAAATTTAGGATGACACCCAACCAGATCTACAAGACGAAGATATTGTGGCAGGCATATCAATACTTGGTCATCTTTGCATGTCGATTACATGACCAAGAAAGCATGGAAACCTTCCCACAGAGTTGGGTGATCACGTTGGACCAACTGGCTAGAGAGGGCAAAGCATGTAACTGGTCCAACATGTTGACTCATCAATTGAAGTAGTAGGTAACAAGAGCTTGACAACTGCCCAAAGGTATGCAAGCATAAATCTACATGTTTGCCTACATCTTGGATGCAATATGTTCCCGACAGGAGTTCCCGGGCTTGAACTGGGCATGGACACCGACGAAGACTGCTACGAACACTTATTATAAGATGTTGTTCAAATGCAACTTCATAGGAGTTATCACACGGTTGTTCGATCATTTTTTCACCCTCATTTACAAGATGATATTCGAACAGGATCCACCCTACATGTCAAAGGTAGCAATGGAGGCACTGATAAACATAGCTGACTGGTATGCCTCACTGTCTGACACCTTCATATGGATGTACAATGTGGAGAAACCTTCGCATGTTCTACCGGAGTTTGCCTTGGACATACTTGTCATGCAGGAAGTAGCATATCACATCTCGATAGGATTGATAGCTAGGCTGCACCAAAAGAAGAAGGCACCTTGGCCTGCTCTTCCGCTACACATTGGGTTATATGAGATTTAGAGTTTCAAGCATGCAGATGTTGAAGCAAAGTAGATGAATAAGTATCCATTCGACCTCCGAAGTTACAATCAATATGACCCGCATTTTCTTGTGGAAGATCATTATGCGAGAGTACTGTTCAACTGGATCCATGAGGCATGTCATTCGGTAGAGGAGGACCCATGGAGATATTGTTACAACTCCTCTAGAATCAATGAACCGGTCGGCTTTGCTATGGTATGGTTAGTGAAGCAACATGAAGCAGCATCCCAGAGAGCATTAGAAGTAGCAGTAGCAACAGAAGTAAAGATACCAGTGCATGACAAGGGCAAGAGGAGGATTGTCGATTGCATGGAGGAAGATTTAAGCTACAAGTTTCGAGAATATCCACTTATGGATAAAGTAGCTATGGCTATAGAGGCAAAGAGGCAATGGCGTGACAAGAGAAATGTGCAAAGGCAGAGAGAGAAATGGAGAATGGAGGAAACAGAGAAGGAGTTGCATACGTTGAAGGAGCAACTTCAGAAGGAACAGAAGCTGCATAGACAAAGAGGAAAACACAACAAGAACATGTATATAAGGGGGCACAACTTGTGCAAATGGATGAAACAATTCCCATACAGGTAGTGGACTGATCAAAATAGCTGACATCAAGCAAACAGGGTGAGCCATCACAGGAGTAGGAATTCGCTTAGAAGATAGAGTGAGCACTTGAACAAATGGATATGGATATGGAATGGTAGAAGTTAGAGAAAGACATTGAACTCACGCCTCATCACCAAGAGGTTGACGCACTAGCTTCACCACATCCAAAAGACGAGCAAGTCCCAAGCGACCAAGGAGACACTGAGATCCTTGGAGATCAGTTGAAAGGAGAGATGCACAACATCTCATTCGACGAGTCTCAACATAGAGTTGTGCAATCTCGCAGAGTTTCAACTCCAGAATATCATACATCTCCTACGCAGTTCGAGGAACAAGTGATCGTATCCGACGTGCGCAAACATCCAGCAGCATTGGACGATGCTACTAGAGCATATGCCAAAGCCATTAGCTCGATCATTTGCTTTCTATTAGTTGAGAATGAGTGAATGGTGAAGGAGGTACAAACGGCCAAGAAGGGAGGAGAATTAGTTACAACATCTACCCGAGAAGAATTGAAGAAGGCAATACTAGATGAAGTATTGTCCCTTGACACAATCATGCGGGCATTGTATTCCAAGTTTGGTACCATGCATAAGGTAGTTGTCCATCTCAACGGATGGTAGCAATGATGTGCTATAAGATCATGTATCTTGTCGAACGTGCATGCCCCTGTTGATTACATGCAAACATGGATGATGAGATACAAGGGAGCCTCGCTTCACTTGCCTAAGATGATGAAGCCTAGAGTAGTCGAGCTGAAGGCGCACATCCGGTGTTAGATGTGGAAAAATGAAGAGCTCCCACAACTCATCACTAATCTACAAGTTTCCCATGCATGTGTATTCAAGAGTATGGATGTTTTGGTGCAAACACATGTGATTCCATCTATTGGGATCTCACCTAGGCGAAGACAAAGGCACATGTTCAACTAGAGCTTGAATCGTACTTTGATGAGTTAATGCACATAGCCACCAGCCCATACTTGCCAATTAGTGCAGATACCATGCACAAGTATGTTGCTGGTTTGGTTGTGTTGAAGACAATGATGCGCATGCTATCAATTGAGTTGGATAGAGGAGCTTGAGTAGTGTACCCGAATTCTATGGAGGCAAGCAAGAGTTAGTTTCCAGAAAGATGTCACCTTGGAGTACAGGGAACCATTGTGAACTACCGATCTTGGCATTAGTTCGCTACTGTAGATCATCATGAGGATGTTGAAGAGTTGGGCTTTCCATGGTTTTCCAAGTCATAGTGATGTCTTGCATGGCTTGCTCAAGCCATTTTGTCTCATATGAGTACATGTGCATTGTAATGTAATGTCTTGTAAGGTGTAACTTTAATTGTCGATAGTTGGATGTGACAGTCATAGAGTAGATGAAGAGTCATGAGGGTAGATGAATTGTCACAAAGGGGAATGTAAAGGACCACCCCACCCTTTGCTATAAATAGTCCCTCATAACTCATTGCAGAGGCTTTTGGTTAGCCAAGCTTTGATAGGATTATCTTAGAGAAAGCTTGGACAATATTGTAACGCACCTTGGCTTCTCCACTGCGCAGAGCTACTATATCTCTTTGGAGGAGCAGGTGATTGTGGCTGTAAGGTTCCACTATCAGAACTAGTGGTTGGACATGGATGTATTGTATGATTGGAACTTACACTTATTAATATAATAGAGCCAACATGTTTCATGCATATGCTGTATTGTATTCTATGCTATTTGGTTTACACTAAATGATATATGTATTTGTTTGCTTACGCATGCATGTATGGGCTATTTTGTATAAGTATGTATGAATATTTCTAAAATGCGGAGCTGGTTTAACCATCACTTTGGATTGCCCGCTAACTTGCTTTCCAACTTGTGATGCATCTTCGCTCGTGTGTTCCCTTCCAAGGCACGTACTATTACAGGTTTCCAAGGGGCGCACTCAACTCACTCTGCATGTGTTAGAACCTCTCATGCACCTTCCTTGACTTACTGTAGTTGTCACACCCTTGCTACCAATATGGACATCTTACTTGCCTCTGTGTGAAATCACAGTCAAGGCATTACCGTATGACCCACTGTTGGGACTCCTACACCAAACGATCTGAGGTCTAATTGGGACTTCTCACTGAGGAGATCCCCTAACATGTTGGCGGGTCCAACACTGTCAACATTTTTGGCGCTAGAAGGAGTGCCAGATGAAAAGTTGTGTCCTCTCATCCTGTTTTGAACCTTTGCATATCTATCATGGGGTCTTGCACTCTCCTCCCTCCATGATGTTTTTCACATGCCAAATCTATTACCATCACGACAGAGTTTTTCGATCTCTTGTCCAAAAACACGTATGATGGTGAAGGCAAAGTGGCCTCGCCTGAGTTCTTACATGACTTTCTTTCCATGCTTCATGAGGAAGATGGATGTTCTGACGAATAGGCCAATCTACTGCTTGCATACACACTTTCTGAATCTCCACATCAGTGGCTATGTAGCCTACTGGCTGATAGTGTGTACTCACTTGAGCACTTTTGTGATCTCATTGAAGACATTTTCTATCATTTTGATCCAGAACATGTTGACCAAAAATTGTTACAACAACGGAAGGCTCTGCATGAATCACCTATGGATTTTTGGTAGTGCTCTCGTGATTTGCAGTTTCAAGCTCCGAAGAGCGAGATGAAATTTTTCTATCTTTGGGACTGATTTGAGTATTGTCTTAAGAAAACTACCCATCCCAAGAATAAGTTTGAACTCAAGCCTCACTCAGTATTCTTAAGTGATGGAGTTGCGCAATCAAAGATGGATACAATCACTGTCACAAGTGATTGTCCACCATCCCCTCATCAAACAGCTCCACCACTACAAAGTGATGTGGGAGATCATGCTCACACATCTGTTCAGCTGTCACATCCTCCCAATATCACTTCGCTTAATTTTCACGCAGATTTGGTTGTGTGTCCATCAATTTTTCATATGCATTTTGTACCACAACCTCTGTCTTTGTATTCGGTTGTTCCTCTAGACGATGCTATCTTGTGTTCTTCCATTCCAAACTCTACACTTGTTGTGAATGAGGATCAAGCCACTAACGGAGTTGGTGTTGCCCAACCAACATGCGTTGTCATTCATGAAGAGTATGACTGGGAGATTGAGCATCAACACTTAGCGAAGGATGACTTCCTTTCATTCGAGCCCCCTCCGTTCTTTCCTGACATCTTTGGTGAACCTTCCATCCATTATTTTGCATGTGTATCTTCATCTACGGATGCACCCATTGTTGATCACTCGCAGAACACACCGGATGTCAATCCATCATTCGACATCAGAGAGGACGAATTATTCATTGAGAATCCACTTGATTTTTCATCTGCCTTTTCCGGAAACACAGAGGATGAATTTGTTCGCTTCCCATATACACCTCTATTTGATTCATAAGATCATGAGGATGCCATTGAAACCATTGATTTTTCTGATCGTGGTTGTCGTGATCCATTTACTCCCGTATTCGATCACGATCATGATTCTATCACAGTTGATTTTTTGAAGCCAGCGATATATGATGATCTATCTGATGATGAAGTTGAAACACCTCAGATTGTCGAGGCACTTCAGCCCTAGCTGATGGTTATGTCAGGCCCTCACTATCCTAAGGTTGGTTTCACTTCTGATCAAGAAATTTTTAATCACCCGAGGCTCCTCATCACTCATCTGTATGCATTGAAGGTCAATCCCACACATAGATCATGCTTCGTCCACTCGAACTCCATGACACCATCACTCATGCATTGGAGGAATCTTACATTGCAAGCACACATGTGCGATGCAAGTTGTCTTTGTTTCTTTCATTTGCTTACATGTCACAGTCAAGAGTATGTGTATGCTTGAAATATTCACATAGTGTTGCACAACATAGTGACAAGTCCACATACCACATATCATGTACTTACACTCACTTATGTCCTGTGGACACTTTTAAACATGAAGTGTGTTTGTCTTCATTGTTATATCTTTCTTGTTTGTTGGTTCACACAACCAAGTTGCTCGCGGACCAAGCCTTCACCAACATGGGTTAACCAATGCGTCGATGGTTGCATTGGAAATATTACTTCATGTGATCAAGCCCACGCACCGTTAGCTTAGGAGTAGGAGTAGTTTTTTCTTTTAGTTTGTTTGCTTACTTGCTTCACTTGTTTATTTTCTTTCTTGTTTTCTTACTTTTCTTTTGCCTTTGCTTCTACTTCTGCTTTGCCTTATTGTTTGTTTTCTTGTTTTGTTCATATGTTAGTTCCTCATGAAACCATGTTTGACTCTTGAAACAAGTTGGGTAAAGTATAAGAGGTCTTGTGCAGCTATCACTACTTGGTTATCTATCATCCTGCCTTTGTATGAAGAAATTGTTACTTTTAGTCCATGATACATCGATGGAAAATACATATTGTTCGAAGTGAACCTTGGTAAAAACACAATGCTTGCGCGCTAACTAGTGTCACCTACTCTAGTTGGTTGTTTTGGGTTAACCCTTGTCAGCATAGAAAATTTTAGGGGCGAATTTTCTCCCTTTGGCGAAATTAAGGGGTTTTAAATTTTTAGTGGGCGAATATTTTGTATCATAGTACATTTTTACAAATCACCTCAAATAGCCCACCTTATTTTAAGGGAGGGGGTAAAAAAGGTAAACTTAGCCCTTGAAATTAGGAGTTACAACCTTCCATTCGTCCATTTTCAAGAATAGGTTTTATTT
>APFE030400446.1:0-172313 GCA_000404065.3 Pinus taeda | reverse complement strand
TGAGTGCAATTCTGCCAAAATGCGGCTTTTGAGGGTGGATGTTGGTGATATTACGACTATGTTCTTGTAGCAAAGAATCTCATCTTGCCACGAGTAGCCCGCTGTGGAATTTGGATCCGCCTGCAATTTATTAATGAGTTGGGAGAGCTAGGGATGTGAAAACCATTCCTTGCGAGCTTCTTCAATCCATTCTGGAATGGGAAGGGAAATTACGAGCAGGGTACTTTCCTCCTCAAATTGGTGGGATAACGCATCTGCTACAATATTTTCGCACCCTTTCTTGTAAATTATCTCATAATCATATCCCAACATTTGGTAAGCCATTTATTTTGTTGTGGTGAGGATAGGCATTGCCCCAAAAAATATTTAAGGCTTTGATGGTCTATGCAGATTTGGAAACGTCGCCCCAATAAGTATGGTCGCCAGGTATCTACTGCATGTAAGATGGCCATCATCTCCTTCTCATAGGTAGATTGTCCCAGATTCTTCCCACCTAGTTGTTGGCTTGTGAAGGCCAAGGGTCGACCTTCCTGCATTAAGACTGCCCCAATACCTATACTCAAAGCATCACATTCAATCACAAAAGATTTGGTGAAGTCGGGTAGTTCTAAGACTGGAGTGGAACACATGGCATGTTTGAGAGCTGTAAAGGCATGTTGTGCTTCATCATTCCAAAGGAATGAATTTTTCTTGAGGAGTTGAGTGAGGGGCCTAGCAATGTGACCATAATTGCAGACAAATTTGCAATAGTAGCCTGTGAGACCCAAAAATCCTCTCAGGCTCTTCAATGTCTTAGGTTGAGGCCAATCCCGCATTGCCTGGATCTTTTTGGGGTCCACCCTGACGCCTTCATGCCCCACAATGTGGCCCAAATACTCAACTTCTTCCATGCCAAAAGAACACTTGGACATCTTGACAAATAATTTATGCTTGCAGAGCAGTTGCAAGAGCAGATCTACATGCTGAAGATGTGCGGCCCAGGTGCGACTATAGATGAGGATGTCATCAAAGAAAACAAGGAAAAAAAATTTGAGATATGGTTTGAGCAAGTGGTTCATAAGGCTCTGAAAAGTGGATGTGGCATTACAAAGACCGAATGGAATGACCAAGAACTCATAATGGCCGTCATGAGTTTGGAAAGCAGTCTTTGGAATGTCTACTTCTTTCATGCAAATTTGGTGGTAGCTTGAGTGAAGGTCAAGCTTAATAAAGAATTGAGCCCCCTTTAGTTCATTGAGCAAATCATCAACAACCGGGATGGGAAATTTATCTTTGGCTGTCAACTTATTAAGGGCCCTGAAGTCTAGACACGTACGCAATTCCCCATATTTCTTGAGGACCATGACCACCGGCGTTGAATAAGGACTAATGCTGGGACGAATGATGCCTACTTCCAAGAGTTCCTTGATTATTTTTTCTATTTCATTCTTTTGGGAAAACGGATATCTATATGGGTGCACATTTGGTGGTTGGGCCCCTGGGACCAAAGTAATGCTATGATCATGTTCCCCTCTCGAGGGTGGAAGCTCATGAGGCTTGTCAAAAACTGGCAGATGGTTGTTTAAGATCTATTGCATCTCAGGGTGAATATGAACAGGATTGGGTTCGCAAGCCTAGATGGCATTAAATTGAGCTATAACTCCATGGTGGCCCTTTTTTAACAATTTTTCCATCCGATGTGAGCTGATGATAGAGGGAGCTCCCACCTGGAGTCTACGGAGGGTATGTGTGTGGTTTTTCTACTTAAAGATCATATATAACTCCTGGAAATCCATTGTGATTGGGCCAAGTGTGCGAAGCCATTCAGTATCGAGGACAATGTTGCACCCTCCCATGTGTATGGCAAACATGTGGGTCTTTAATTGATAATCCCCCATTTGAAGTTTGACATTTTCACAGCGGCCTTCACATTTCATTGTTCCCCCATCAACAATTTGGACCTGGAAGTTAGAAACAGCTCAGACGAAACAATGCACTACTTCCGCAACTCTTTGATGGATAAAATTATGTGTACTTCCACTATCAATCAAGACTACTATTGGTTGATGCTTAATAAAACCTCTGATTTTGAGAGTTTGAGGTGAAGAAATCCCTGCCAAAGCATGCAGCCAGATAACTTGTCCTTCAGGTACATTGTCCTACTGGTTGTCCTCTTCTTCCTCCTCTGGTTGCTTAAGTGGTGGGCGTTCCTCTGATGCACTGTGATCAGTAGCATCAATTTGAAAAAATTTGGGCTCCTTGCATTTATGCCTGGGGGAGTATTTTTCATCACAGTAGTAACATAATCCTTGCTTTCTTCTTTCCGCCATTTCCGTTAGTGACACCTTTTGAACCTTGAGTGTCTGGGTAGTGCTTTGGGCTTGTGGGGGGAGACCCTTGAAGATGAGATTTGGGTGATTGGACTGGGCCACCAATGCACGTTCGACTTCACGAGCTATCCTGCAAGCATGCAACCATGAGCTAGGGTGGTGTGGTCAGACATGAGCTTGTATGCCTTCCTTGAGGTCACTAACAAAACATTCCATGTAGAACTCATTGTGTAGACCTCCAGTGCGCAAAGCTAAGGCTTCAAAGGCTGCAATATATTCATTCATTGTTCCTCTCTGTCTGAGCTTAATGAGACGGCCCAAAAATTAATATTCATGGTCAAAGTGATCCATAAGAGCTTTTCTGAATGTCTCCCATGTCAAGGGCCTACCATAGCAACGTTGATGTCAATGCCACCATTGCCATCTTTCATTGTCCAAGTACATGATACCAACACTAAGCTGAGTCACATTATCCAGGATGTAATTCACTATGAAATATTGCTCCATTTGTGCTATCCATGTGGTCGGGTGAGAGCCATCAAATTTATACATGTCCGGATTGGGTGGTCGCGGATGGGATTGTTGGTGGGTGCCAAAGAGGTGAAGAGCTTGGCTAGACTCACCCTCACTATTTTCATTGTCAATATATGCCTCCTCGCGTGCCTCCATCTCTCCCTTAGAGAATGTTGCAGTTAAATCCTTCAGCTGCATTACGATCTCTTTCAAGGATGATTCAAGGATGTCCATCCTCTCATTCACCTTAGCTTGGGCTCTAGTTTGTACCATGCATGGAACTGGTTTACTTGAAATTTGGGACCACCCAAATTTTTTGGCACTAATAATTGAATGGTACCACCTTACTCAGCTCCTCGTTTGGATTCTTATGGGCTAAGTCACCAATAAGCGAGTCTGGTCTTGTGAAAATCACTCCCAAGTATAGGAACCCACACAACTACTCAGATCTAGATGGTGGATTTGATGGATCTGAGAGATCTGAATGGCTGATCTGATAGATCTGAACGGCAGAATTGATTGCTACTACGGATCTGACGATTCTAATAGATTTGAATGGCTGTTCTGATAGATCTGAATGGCGGAACTAATTGTTGCTACTGCGAAAAAACCCCACTTGCGAGATTTTATCTGGCAGAGAGTATACATGATCCAGACATAGAGAAGGGAACTATGGTCTCTAGGAGTGTTAGGTGCTACAAATCGCAATATACATAAGGGGACGGTAGTACTCGGCCCAATTTTTCTGGGCACTAACCAAGGAGGATCAACCATACCCTTAGCCATACAACCTGAATACCCTATCGTATGGGCGAGTAATCTCTCCGAGTGTTGTTCTCGGTGTACTGTAGCAGTAAGATGGCCAACGGTTTATCTATGGCGAGGTTTCAAGGGAGCTAGGGGGCTTTTGATATACCCAGAGGGTACGTGGAAGACAATCCGTCCCAGGTTCTGTCTAATGTGCTACTACTCGAAGGGGTACCCACAGGGGTTACAAGGGAGTCAAACAAGCGTGAAAACCTCTTGTATTTCGTATGTACATGCCTCCGCAAATCTGCAGGTTTATGCGCTCAACGACAAATCTCGTGGTTTAAAGACATCGGAACACATCTCTAGCCAAAAAAAAATTGGTAAAAAATGGAGATCCACCAGCCCTAGAAAGCTCTCTGATACCACTGCTCTTAACCTACAAGGCGATACCAGAATACCAGATATGCAAAGAAATATACCCAGAATATAGAACAATGAGAAATAATAGCAAGTATTTTATTATTCAGAAAGGAATGTTCACTTGCCTCTTCTAGGGGGCAACCTCCAATAGAGCAAAGCTCGATTACAAAATAGGACACGATGCTCCTCGAGGGGAGTCTCTATCCTTTATATAGGATTCATACATGCAATACCATGGGGCAATACCATGGTTCCTATTAATAACATCTATATAATACCATGGCCCATTTGCAACTAACTGTGGTCCCTTCATTAAATGCAGATTAACCACTTACAATTATTAATATGGGCTTTATTGACTCTTTACTTAACTATAACTATGACTCGATCCTATTACATAAATAAGGAGGTTAGGGTGGGACCCTAACAATAGAGGAGCCTGAGCAGTGTACCCAGATGCTATGGAGGCAAGAGTCAGGTTCCAGAAATATGTTACCTTGGAGTACACAGACACCATTGCGCACTATCGATATTCGCATCAGTTCGCTACTATCGATCATCACGAGGATGTCGAAGAGTTGGACTTCCCACAGTTTTCTGAGTCATAGTGATGTCTTGCATGGCTTGCTCAAGCCATTTTGTCTCACATGGGTACATGTGCACTATAATGTAACATCTTGTCAGGTGTAAGTTCAAGTGTTGATAGTTGGATGTAACAGTCATATAGTAGATGAAGAGTCATGAGGGTAGATGAATTGTCACAAAGGGGAATGTCCCTCATAACTCATTGCAGAGGATTTTGGTCAACCAAACTTCGATAGGAGTATCTTAGAGAAATCTTGGACAGTATTGTAACGCGCCTTGGCTTCTCCACTACACAAAGCTAGTATATCTCTTTGGAGGAGTAGGCAGTTGTGGCTGTAAGGTTCTGCTATCGGAACTAGTGGTTGGACATGGATGTATTGTATGTCTGGAACGTACACTTCTTAATATAACTGAGCCAACATGTTTCATGCATATGTTGTATTGTATTCTATGCTATCTGGTTTACTCTATATGATATATGTATTTGTTTGCTTATGCATGCATGTATGGACTATTATGCATAAGTATGTATGAATCTTTCTGAAATGTGTTGTTGGTTTAACCATCACTTTGGATTGCTTGCTAACATACTTTCCAGCTTGTGATGCATATTTTCTCGTGTGTTCCCTTCCAAGCCACGTACTATTATAGGTTTCCAAGGGGCGCACTCACCTCACTCTCCATGTATTAGAACCTCTCATGCGCCTTCCTTGACTGACTGCAACTATCACATCCTTGCTACCAACAAGGACATCTTACTTTCCGTTGTGCGAAATTGTGGTCCAGGCATTACCGTACAACCCACTGATAGGACTCCTACACCAAATGGTCTGAGGTATAATTGGGACTTCTCACCAGCAAGATCTCCTAACATGTTGGCGGGTCTAGCACCATCAACAGGATGCCATGGAACTTCCAAATGTCTTCAAAGTGTCTGTTATGTTGGTGGAGGATAGCTTACAGTAGTTAATAGTTCAAGCTCCTTATCCAATGCTTCCACAAGTTCGAGCCCAAAAAATCAACAATTCAAGTCTAGACCTCTATCCAAGTCTTATATTAGCAGTCCTCCTCCTTCTTCAAGTATATTTCATGTGTTGGCTTATAGGACTGTTGTAGCACCTATTTAGACCTTTTAGCCCCTCCACAGTAAGCCTTCACTGAGCTTACAGTACCGAGAATTTTGGACTCCACCAAGGTCACAACACCATTGTTATGTTTTCAAATCCAAGGAATTGTAGGTCGTATATTACAATGGGTCTAAGAAACACAAACACTACACTAATTTCATGCCACAAAAGCACTAGGGTTGAAGGGTGTGAGTCACTGATTGTACCAGGTCTGAGTTGTAGTTGCCTGTCTAGGCATAAATCCAAGGTTTTGTGCCTGTAGCTTAGCCTGTGGTTAAATGTTGTGTATGTGCCACAGTATAGAAGCTCTTCACTACAAAAATAACCCTAGTCAAAGTTGTTTGATCACTATAGGACCGAGCCACAAAAGTCTGCACTAATTTCGAGAGTCCTCACAACAGGTCTGAGTTACTGTTTGCACCAGGACACTGTGTGGAAGGTCCGAGGTGTACTGTTGTGGGTATCACTTAAATAAAACTGACCCCTTAGCACAAGACTGTCTTTGAATTTTTTTTTAAATAATTTTCCTAGCACAATATTTTCCTTCTCCTCAGCCTCCTCTAGATATCTCTGAAATTGTTAACCGAATTGAATGCATATTCTCCTCGACCTCCTTCATCTAGTTCATGAAATTTGAACCTCTGTGCTATATATTCTCTCTAATTTTATTTTCGGTGAAGGATGGTCTAATGAGATGAACTTCACGTGTATATATATCTAATTTCAATGGTTCAAATTGTTGTGTATGGAGCCGACCAGTTGAAAAACTGCACCCTTTCCCGTTCACAAATTTTGAATGAAATAATGGACACATGAGCGCTGACATGGGTGTGTGTGGGGACCGCAGTGACCACAATGAAGAGTTAAATTTCAATATATGTCAACAATTGAGGAGTGACACTATCATGGCTGATGAATTAGCATGGATAGGTACGGAACACACTATCGTAGTTCTAATGTGAATATTTAAATAAATGTCTGATATCTAATTACATGTTATCTATTATTCGATATATCTTATACCATATATATTTATATTTATAAATATATTCCAATATATGGTATATCATTTGTATGGTTGTTATACATGATTTTTAGTCTTCTTATGTACTTTTTATGCATGTCCTTACAACCATTTGGCATACATTCTTTATGATATATATACCCCATATTTAAGTAATCTTTCATTAGAAAGCAAGGGGTTGCTAAGGGTTTATTTAGGGTAGCATCATAGGCTAGGGCTTCACATATAGGGATCCCTTGTAGGGTATGCACATAGGATTAGGGTTTCACACTTTTAGGGTTTGCTTCAACACAACAAGGGTTTCTCTAGGTAATGGTTTGTATAAGGAGAGGTAAACATCTCAAAGGCTAGGACATGTCTCACCAGAATATTTTTCATCTCCAACAATTCCATATTGACATCAATGACAACCTTGACCAACTGTCTCCCCCTTTGTCATTGATTGCAATATTCCTTCCCTTCCAACATTCTCTCCCCCTTTGACATCAATGGAAAATGGGGTGCGTTAGCGTCCTATAATTTATAGGATCTCAAGGTATTTGAGTATTGCATCTCAGGAATTTTATACTGAAAATAATTGTCAATCTGCCAATGTTTTCCAAAGAAAATAAAAAAAAAAAAAAAAAGAGGGTATAAATAAGAAAAAAAGAGGAAAAAAACAAAAATATTGAAAAATAATGAAAGATAGAACCCCACCAAAAGAAAAACAATTTTTTTTTTTTAAAGTGTTGCAAGTCCAAAGGTTGTTGGTCCTAGTCTAGTGCGTGATACATGAAATAGAAAACATAATTGTCACTCCTTTTTAATCAGGAGTGACCCAATCCAGGCTCCCTCTTAATCAGGGACTTGACAAAGCTCCCTCTTAACAAGGGATTCTCCTTTTTATCACTAACTTCTTCTTCGTGGGTCCTTCAATTACTTGATCAACTTCTTTCCTTGATGTCATAAAATTGGGTTGAGCTTCTTTCTTGTAGGACATCAAACATCGATCACTTTCCTTCTTGGTTCATCTTGTCATTCCTTTATTTATGGAAAGTGGCATTCTTGATACATATATGGAACCTTCAACATATAGCTACTTCTTTTTTATCATTCTTCTTTCAGGAATTTCCATCCACCACATGAATGTCAGTTGCACTTGTACTTACAAATCTTGTTCCAGTAGCACTGCATGCACTCATCCATATATTATTCAATAAATCAAAACATAGTTACATTAAATCAAATCGTACTTTACTATATGGCTCTTCATCATGACATCTTCCTATAGGTATCATCATCTTGCATTCATGTTGATACATCTCCCAAAGATATCCATTGTCAAGGGTATCCATATTTTTTCATACTTTCATTAGAGTCATCATATCCTTCTGGGAGATTTCCTAGTCAAATCTTCTTAGTCTATTGGATGTTGATTGCCTTCATCATGGGTGCATATCTCATGATTTATTCCTTCCTCGCCCATTTCATTCCACGAAATTTCAATCAAAGTTTCTTAACCGTAGTCAACCGCCTCATACTTCATATGAGGACATATTATGTTGATTTCATCTTAGTGTGACTTTATGCCTTTCTGCATCCTTTCAAAGGTGGAGATCCTTTTTCTCTTGATCATGCTTATCAATATAGAAGTAATGATCCATGTTACCTGCAATCATACGACATGACATTATAATATTAAACACAAGCATACATACATCATTTTACCTTTAGGTCATCTAGTCTTCTTCAAGTAGCTTCCTTGATTAAAAATATCTTCAATCCCTTAATCTGCTTCATTTCTCACCATCATCCCATGAATTTTATAAGTTGAAGTTTCTGATGAAACACTTTCTTCTTCTCTAAATTAGTGAACCCTTCGATGAGGATTCCATTAGAGAACCTTGAGGATCTTACATATCCCCATCAATCGAATGTTTACTTTTGATGTATTATGAGCCTTGTCTTGGATGATTTCTTCCTTTCCTACAATGTCCAATGAGGTTCCCAAGAGCTATATCCTTCAATTTTGACTTGCACGGATTTTTTCCTTCATGATTCCCATGGTGATGTCATGAGATCTTGTTCCTAATGCTAACATGATGCCACGATGCATCTTATTATCATGGTCATATCTATAACACAAGATTTAGGAGCTTAAGATAAGACCCTTTTATGAGGGATAATATCTCAATAATTGTTATTCCATCTTTCCTTGGCCCTTTTCTTCAGCTTCCTCCATATTTATAGTGATATGAGCTTCTTTTCATCATCTTTCCATAGCATTGAATCTTAGCTATGCAATTCTGTCTTATTTGAGGACCAACCTTCCCTTTTCTTTCTGCACATGTTTGAGTTCTTTAACCTTCAATGCTTTTTCCATCAACTTATCTTTCTCTATCTAGCATAGAGACCACAGATTGTTGAATGAGGTAATCTTCCTTGTCTATGGACATTTGTTACCTTGATTATGATGATAATCTTCTTATCATCTCTCCCATATCTCCCAATTGAGATCTTATGAAGATATTCTTACATCCTTTGATACCTTCAATCAGGTCTAAGTGATATAACCTTCTTAACTTCATTTCAGAGAGTATATCTTCTAGCATTTCATATATATCTTTTATGTCTCCTTTCTTGCTACATAGGGATGACAGGACTTTAAGGGTTTCCTCCCATGAATTCAAAGGAGACTCGTTCACTGATTTCTCTCATCTATTAAGATTGTGACATCCTCCTTATTCCATGCAATTACCTTTGATGACCCATTCAATCCATAGATATCCTTGTAGTCATGAAGTCATTTCACCAAACTTTATTATAAAAATAAAAGGTTCTTTCTTGACAAGTGAAGATGAACTCTTCTACTTGATCACTTTGATGTTGTTTGGAGAAGATGTATTGGAGTTTCATCTTGGACGTTCTTCTCTTTGATGGAAATCCTTTCTTCAAAGTTGGTGAGACCAATGACTATAGACACCTTCATCATTGTCTCTCAAGGTACATACCCACCCCGCTGTTCACTGAGTATGACCTTCTAGGACTATTCTTATCTTAGGTTCCCAACCCTCAAAGAATATCGATCCTCTTGCCTACTCTTATCTTGGATGCCCTACACATCCTCAAAGAGTGTCAGATGCCATATGATTACCCAATCATCCCATTCTTTCTTCCCAGGTGAAGACAAGAATGTTGTGTCTATCTCTCCCTCTCAATTAGGGAGGATACATCCACCATGTGTCTACATTTCTCTTCATGTCCTTCACTAAGACTTACAATTGTTGCTCTTGATCTAATGGAGGACACATGAAATAGAAAACACAACTATCAGTCCTTTTTAATCAGGGATGACCCAATCCAAGCTCCCTCTTAATCACAGACTTGAAAAAGATCCCTCTTAATAAGGGATTCTCCTTTTCATCGGTAACTTCTTCTTCATGGTCCTTCAACTGCTTGATCAACTTCTTTCCTTGATGTCATAGAATTGAGTTGAGATTCTTTCTTGTAGGGCATTAACCATCGGTCACTTTCCTTTTTGGTTTGTCATGTCATTCCTTTCTTTATGGAAAGTCGCATTCTTGATACATATATGGAACCTTCGTCATATAGCTACTTCTTTCCCATCATGCTTCTTTCAGGAATTTCCATCCACCACATGAATGTTACTTGTACTTGTACTTACAACTCGTGTTCCAGTAGCCTTGCATGTGCTCATCCAGATATTATTCAAGAAATCAAAACATAACATTAAATCAAGTCGTACCTTACTAGATGGCTCTTCATCATGACATCTTCCTATAGGTATCAGAATCCTACATTCATGTTGACACATCTCCCAAAGATATCCATTTTCAAGGGTATCCATCTTTTACAGACTTTCATTAGAGTCTTCATATCCTTCTGGGAGATTTCCTAGTCAAATCTTCTTAGTCTATTGGATGTTGATTTCCTTCATCATGGTTGCATATCTCGCGATTTATTCCCTCCTCACCCATTTCATTCCACAAGCTTTCAATCATAGTTTCTTAACCATAGTCAACCACCTCATACTTCATATGAAGACATATTATGTTGATTTCATCTTAGTGTGACTTTATGCCTTCCTGCATCCTTTCAGAGGCAGAGGTCCTTTTTCTCTTTATCATGCTTCTCAAGATAGAAGTAATGATCCATGTTACCTGAAACCATACAACATGACATTATAATATCAAACATGAGCATACATACCTCATTTTACCTTTCGTTCATCTAGGCTTATTCGAGCAGCTTCCTTGATTGAAAAAATCTTCAATCCCTTAATCTGCTTCGTTTCTCACCATCATCCCATGAATTCTATAAGTTGGAGTTTCTGATGAAACACTTGCTTCTTCTCTAAATTAGTGAACCCTCTGATGACGATTCCATTAGAGAACCTTGAGGATCTTGCATATCCCCATCAAGCTAATGTTTCCTTCTTTATGTATGATGAGCCTTGCCCTTGATGACTTCTTCCTTTCCTACAATGTCAAATGAGGTTCCTAAGAGCTATATCCTTCAAATTTGACTGCCATGGATTTTGTCCTTCATGATTCCCATGGTGATGTCACAAGCTCTTGTTCATAATGCTTACATGACACCATGATGCATCTTATTATCATGGTCATATCTATAATACAAGATTTAGGAGCTTAATATAAGACCCTTTTGTGAGGGGTACTATCTCAATAATTGCTACTCCATCTTTCCTTGGCCCTTTACTTCAACTTCCTCCATATTTGTAGTGATATGAGCATCTTTTCATCATCTTTCTATAGCATTGAATCTTAGCTATGTAATTTTGTCTTATTTGAGGACAAACCTTCCCTTTCCTTTTTGCACATGTTTGAGTTCTTTAACCTTCAATGCTTCTTCCATCAACTTATCTTTCTCTATCTAGCATAGAGACCACAACTTGTCAAATGTGGTAACCTTCCTTGTCTATGGATATTTGTTACCTTTCTTATGATGGTCATCTTCTTATCATCTCTCCCATGTCTCCCAATTAAGATCTTATGAAGTTATTCTTACATCCTTTGATACCTTCAATCAGGTCTAAGAAATATGACCTTCTTAACTTCATTTCAAAGAGTATATCTTCTAGAATTTCATATATCTCTTTTATGAGTTCCCTCCCATGAATTCAAAGGAGACCCATTCACTAATTTCACTCATCTATTAGGATTGTAACATCCTCCTTGTTCCATGCAAGGACCTTTGATGACCCATTCCATACATAGATCTCCTTGCAGTCATTAAGTCATTTAACCAAACTTGATTATAAAAATAAAAGATACTTTCTTGACAAGTGAAGATGAACTCTTCTACTTGATCACTTTGACGCTGGTTGGAGAAGATGTATTGGAGTTTCCTCTTGGATGTTATTCTCTTTGATGGAAAGCCTTTCTTCAATGGTAAATGTTGCTCCCTTTTTATGAGGATGATCTGTTGCTTCCTTTGGATGATCTTCTTCTAGGGTAAGGAAATGATCCTTGCTTTCTTCAAGATGATGACTATGTTTTCCTTCTTTTAATATGCTTTGCCTTGTAGATCAAAATTTCTTCTTGGGTTTCAATTTTCTTCAAGCTGATGTGATCTTCATTTTGTGGTCCTTTGAGCTACCTTGCTTTGTGGACAACTTGATGAGTGCCTTGATGCCCTTTTGATGATGACTATGAAGACTTGAGCTCTTGTTGTTATAGACAACTCTTTGATCTAGGGTTTGATCAATATTAGGGCTTGATTCTACAACGTAGATATTGATTCCTTCAGCTTGCTTCGATTCCTTGCTAAAAACTTGATCCTTGAATGTCTCTTTTTTTCCCTTTATTCGACTATCACCATAACTCCGGTACCATGTTGAATAATTTAGGGTTGTGAATTAATGAGATTCTTCTTTCACGATAAATATTTGTGAGCCATTTTGTCTTTAGATTATTAGCACAATATTTTTCTTATTATCATTAATGTGTGTATTTATTACTTGAACAAATAGTTATCAAAGTAAAGAGACAAGAGCACAAGATATGGCATTCTTCCAGGGCAAAAACCTCTCGCTCTTGGAGAGGAAAACCCACACAAAATTCTTCTTATAGAGATTCCAATTGACAAATGCCAAGACCACAACCTTGTACTTTCTGAGCCAATCCAAGACCAAGACACCAATCCTCTTCACTATTGTGATCATCATCATCACTTCTGCTATACTAGGTTCAATACTATTGTATCACTAAAGACATGATTGCAGCATCATCACTAAAACAATGACTGCAGATTCACTGGGATCTGCTACACCCTTCACTGAGATCATAGATGCATCCTTGAGATAATATTTTGTGTCTTCACTGAAATCACCATCATACCAATGATATCTATATGTACATAGATCCATGAGAGTTGCATCGATAACCTTTTCATGATCAAGACTTCATGACTATGTTAATATTAAGCTCATGACAAGTCATGACATGTTGTTGTGGGATAATATCAAAACGTGTCACTGCAATGATATGCCAAGAGTGTAGCTTTTCATTCACGAGTATGTGACTATGTTCCTTTTTAGAACCGAGATCATCATCATGAAACTGTGATCATTGTAGTGTCACTTCAAAAGTAAGCCGAGACCATAGAATATGTCACATAATTCTTATTCATCACATATATGCCAAGAGTAGTTACTTCAATTTGTATGATGAGAGCATCCAACGAGCACCAATACAAAGCTTTCACCGAGATCTTATATCGATATTCAGTTACTGTGTGTCACTGTTTCGTATCACTGAGATCTTATATCGATATTCGGTCACTGTTTCGTATCACCGAGATCATTTATTGGGTACGTCATTGTTTGTATCACCGAGATACTATCCCTTCCTTCATCTTACGAAGTTTCAGAGTGATCCAAATTTGTTGTCTATTCGTTGATTATTCTAGCTGAATATATATATAGTTCCTTGACCATATATGCAAGCTGACATGCGCTACTGAACCTTTGCGTCCTTTTGTTGAGTTGACATGTCACCTATATATACATTGAAGCTGACTTGACTGTCTTTCTCATTGTTTTTGCAGTCAAACTTCTTCTTTGGAGGATGGTGCTTGTCTTGGAGGGCTCCTTGATGCTAGCTTGACCCATGTACATTACATAAATTTTCAAGAAGAGCTCTTTAACATGACTTTGACTCTTTGACTTTCCTGGACCTATGGAATGAGCAAGAAACTCATTCATATAATTTACAAAGATAATATTTATTTCTTGACAAGTACAAATATCAAAATTATATTGACAAATACCGAACCTAGTTACACTTTTCTCCAACAAGTTTTTCTATCAATAAAATTCTCAAACAAACTGAGGGTTTTCCCAGTTGGGTTCCCTAGTAAAAAAAAAAATATTGTGTCTTGAATTGTGTGACTTATTTTATTCTTTGTTTGTATTTTGTTGCACTCTAGTAGATAATTTCTGTGTCTTATGAATAGAACTAGGTTCATAATTGTTCATTAAGCAGTAGCAGAAATTCATGCAAAATATACACGGTATTAGAGCAGAGAATAGAATAAAGACCAACATAAGTCGAGAGAAACACATCATAGGAGAAGAACTTCTGAAGCAACCTAAGAACAATAAGTGTATGGGATGTTAGTGGTTATTTGAAAGCCCTAGATTATTAAAAGAGTTGAATATGTGTGAGAATATTTGGAGGCCCTAAAGCAGAGTAACAATAGCGTTGATGTGTCACAGTGATAGGGAAGATTTGTTTGCCCTAGGAGCAACATTCTAGAGCAGACAGAATCTTTACAAGTAGCCAGTCCTTGAATTCCTCATATACAATGATCATTGAAAGACTAATGAGTTGTTAGGAGGCAGAGTTATGGAACCCTAGTTCAGTGGGTTGCAAATGGGAAAAGCACCGATAAGAGGGAATATCAAGAAGAACCAATGAGAAGACTTCTTAGTGGAGCTAGAGGGGCCTGCTAGTAGGAAGATAATTAAGCCAAAGCTCAGTGACACAAAAGGAGATGTGATCATTGATAGTGGTAGATTGTGGACTCCCAAAGCTTGGTGGGAAAGAAAATGTCTTCAAAGTAGGTTCCACGGAAGAAGGCAGGGAAGCCTTTTAGTTAAGAGGCATTAGTTGTAACATCAGAGAACTCGGTAGAGTTGGAGACAGATCCAGCTAGACAAGTTTCTTCTAGGAACACCTTCCTCGCTAAGAGGGAGTGCTGACAATTGTAGTGAGAATGGGTTTCTTGTTTTGTGCCTTAATTCAAGGAGCCTTAAAAAGTTTATCCTTGAGCATGCATGAGTTCTTATGAGTTAGGAGCTCATTCCTAAAAAGTACGATGAGTTTCTAAAATTCAGGGTGATTTCCTAAAATTTAGGAAGTGTTCATGAAGCAGTTAACTGATCTCTCAAAGTGGAAGGCTGAGTTATCAATATTCTAGTGTGAGTTAATTGAGGAAAAGAACTTGTGGTTAATTCTCAAGAGATAGGATAAGTTTCATGAGTAGTTAAATCATGCTAACTCAATCAATCACAAAATCATTCCTTAATTAGAAACTCACTAATTTTAACTATTCAAATTGCTTTAAAAAGAGGAATGAAGGAACAATTTTAATCATTATTTTGGTGAGCATGAGTTGGTGAGACCAAGCAATATGAAGCATGAGTTTGTGTGTGGATCTTATGATAGGAAGAGTGTGCAAGAGAATCTTGTGCACAGATTAGTAGAGGCCAACAGAGATCAATAATTTTTCAAGTGTTTCAAGCTTAGCTCTAGCAGATAAATCATATTGGTTTCTATTGACACAGTTATGTTGTAAGATATTTATTGGTCAATCTTTATATCAATAAAAATCTCAAACAAATAGAGGGTTTTCCCAGTTGGGTTCCCTATTAAAAAAATTATTATGTCTTGAATTGTGTGGTTGTGTTTTATTCTCTATTCCTATTCCGCTGCACTCTAGTAGATAATTTTTGTCTCATGAATTGAACTAGGTTCAAAATTGTTCATTAAGCAGTAGAAAAAATTAGGGGAAAATCTACACTCCATGGGTTTTTTTATTTGAGGAACGATATGTTCACCATGGAATACTTGATTAACATACTTTACATCCTCATTATGATCCTCAAACTTCACTAAATCAACAACATTAATATAAGTAATTTTCTTTCCATCTACAAATGTCAATAAAATATGGTTTTTATTTTTTTTACGGGTGGTTCACGGACACTGGGTGGCCGCTACATCCACAAAACATCTGGGTTGATCAACCCCAAACGGAATCATGCCCTTCGGCCACACTAGCAGGGCCTAACCCCAAGGGCGTCGAGGAGAATTGACCCTATGACCTTTCGATCAGCAAGGTACTTAACAACGGGGACTTGACAAGTTGAGCTAACCCTTGGGCCTGTCAATAAAATATGTTTTATTAACACATTTTATCTATAAAATTTCCAATTGGAGTAGTTTTTACACCCAAATTGGTTGGGGATAAGGGAGTGTTATCAATGCCAATATTCCCTTATGTTAATAGTATTTGCATAATGATACAAAATTAACGTAGAATTATAGCTTTAATGCAATTTCCACTCCAACAATTACTCCTCCATAAATTGGCTTGAGGGTGGAATTTATGGGGTTAAATGTACATATAATGTATAAATGTATATGTAATAGGGCCACCCAAATAATAAATGGGTCACATGTGTAATGTGTGAATAGGTATATATAGAGGTCATGTAGTCACTATTAAGAGAATATGTGTCTTGGATGTATGAATGTATTTGGATATATGGAGGATGTTCTCTTATTCTTTAAGTAATTATTATGTAACTTATCTATCTTATGTATCTTAGAGTATGCCCGATGTTAGCATTGGTGTATATGGTGTGTAATTTTGTTCTTTTTATGTATTTGGATCAAACATTTGGTAACAAAGCTATGATCCTAGGATTTTGTTGCTCCAAACAAGACATCTTGGAATTTTTCTATAACCTAGGGAAGCTTCAGACAATAAAATGTTGAGAATATTGAGGCAAAATATTGAAGTAAGAGTGATAAAACTTTCAATTTTTGTTTCACTATATTTTCAAACCTATGGACGTTAGGGTTTATGACTAATTCTAAAATTAGTCTTAGATAATTCAAATTCTTATTTTCGCTATAATTTTTTATCTAAGAAGTTTTAGGGCGTCAAATTTTGTGGACATTGAGGGGAAATATAAAATCTTGGTGATAAAAATTTAAGGTTCCAACATTCTATAATTTTCAAATATATAGGTTGTGGTAATTAGGGTTTGTGAATGGGAAAGGTATCAGTTTTAAACGAGTCATCTTGATAGGTTTACTGTAAATCTTTCACAAAGAAGTTTTAGATTGTAAAATATTTTGGGGTCTAAGGAAATTTATTAAAGAACCTTAGGTAAACATTTTAGAATCATATTTGAAAAATTGGATAGGTGGAATTCTGTACAAATTCGCTCTTAAGAAGGGGCCAAAAATAAAATAAAGATTTGGGAAAGTTACCATATCAAATTTTGATCAAACTTCTGGAATTGTAGAGAAGACATATAAAAGTACTAGAAGCGAAAATTTTAGATTGAGAAGGGCCAAAATTGCAAAGACAGTCTAGAAGAAAGGTTATCTAGAAGGACAAAATCAAGAATAGGATTTAAAAAGGTATCTTAATTAAAACTATCATAACTTTTGATTGGTATTTATAATTGGGGTGATTCAAAAGCTTTTGGAAAGAGAAAAAATAGAAAAACATACTTGGAGAAGGATCACAACTATTAGACATAATTGTCATTAATATATTGAAGTTTTAATTTGAGGGTATTGGTTAGATCTCAATTAAGAATCAATGTAAATATCTTACTTCTCAGTAGATAAAGATAAAAATGAAATAAGTCTCAAAGAATGGCTGAGGATGGTAAGGAAAAATTTCAAAATTCCTTTTGGGGCAAGTCTTTATTTGAATGGTGAAGATAAAGAGTGGTGGATGTTATTGATTATTATACTATATAGAAAATCAAAGGATTCAAAATTTGTTCTCAAATAAATAGATCAATGGTACAATAATGGAGGTGTTTTCTAAAATTTAAATTGAATTAAAACAATCTAAAGAAGAGATCAAGAATATGGGTGATGAGATACCTAAAATACAAAACCTTATTGAAGCACTCATTAAGGATATTCAACGCTTAAAATAGGGAAATTGTAGCAAGAGGAATTGTAAAAGGGACGATTCAAGGGAATAATTGAAAAATAAAAATAAAGAAATATTTATATTATGAAACCATAACAAAAGACTATTGGATGTGGTGAAGAGATTGAAAGAAGAAACAAAGTGTTTAAAATATAGGGCATCCTCTAAACTGATAATTACTTCTTATGATATCCATTAGTTTAATTATTTTCTTGTGATCTTTTTTCAATCATAGAGCAATTACACAGAGGAGCTCAATAGTAAAACAAAATTTCCATAAGGATCATAAAGAGACAACCAGACTATAACCCATATATTTACCTTGGGAAAACCCAACAAATCTTTCCTTAGAAAATCAATTCAATAAGATACGTCAAAGTTAAGACAAACTTACCAACATGATAGCAAGATGATAGTCCAACAAGTGTCAAGTCAACCCTCCACAAGATTACAAGTAAATATGTCCACAAATTCTCTTAGAAAATATTTTCTACAAATCTGAACTAGGGTCGAATTTTGGCCTCTTTCTCAACCACAGGAAGCTCACACTTCACCTTAGAAAATGAACAGAAACTCAGATTGATCTTGTCTTTTTGTACTTTCTTGAGTGAGGCAGAATGATCACATATTCTTCTTCTTTTAGCCCCCCTTACCGTCTGACTTCCTTCGTTAGAGAACATAGGTATCCATGTGATCCGAAGTGCCTCTTGGATGGAGGATGAATGAGCTACTTATAGAATCTTTGAAGGATGAGTGGGTGTCTCCTTGGGAAGGACGACGTGATCATAAGAGGGTCGACTAGAAAAACTTGTGGAGCCATGAATCTTCAACAATAAAGTTTATTTTTTTTCATAAGGTCATGAAGAACATGCCTTTTACATTTGATCAATACAATAGCATGAAGAACATACTAGACCAAAAAAAAACCATTGTTTCAAATACATCAATGGAAAAAATATAATTTATGAAGACCAACCATAGCTACAAAATTCAACACTCCCTCTTAGCTAGGGAGGTATTCATAATTATTGTTAAGATGATCTCAAGTTTATAAATTCTCTACAAAAATATTAAGATTAAGATAAGCATCATTATTAGTATCATAATCACCAACATCAACATAATCACGGTCCACCATCAAACAACGATAGACATATTCTAGGTGAAACAACAAATGTCTCATCAATGATAAACAAGATCACACAAGAAAGAGACTTGAGCATGATGTTTGAGAGGCCCCAACTCAACTGAGTAACCTCTAGGACCGTACTCCATCCAAGTTCAACTAACATAGGGAGTATGTCCTTTGTCAGACCATTCTCCCTAGTTCAAGTCAATGTACTTGACATAGGGATACATTCCCTAATTCCGGTCAAAGTACTTAACACATGGAGAAAAACAGACCATGGACCATTCTTCCTAATTCATGTCAATGTACTTGACACAGGGATAATTTCCCTAATTCAAGTCAAAGTACTTGACATGGAAAGAATGACAATAATGATGCTATCTAATCTGTCAAACCATTCTCCAACTAAGGTCATAATGACACAAGGAGAACTTATCCAACCAAGTTCATTATGCAACAAGGAGAATATTGTACCATTCTTCAACCAAGGTCATTATGCAACCGGGAGAATATTGTACCATTCTCCAACCAAGGTCGTGAAGACACAAGGAAAATTTTCATTCATAATGATGTCTAATTAGCTCTCGCTCTCAATAAGAGAGGTATTCTCCATGAGCCCAGTTTGTCCTAGAAATACACAAACTTCCCTCTAGAAAGAGGATCTATAAGAATATTAGCAACCTACTCATCAATGGAGATGTAATAGAACTTCACATCTCCCTACAACACCATGTCTCACATGAAGCGGTATATGATCCCAATGTGTTTTTATCTATCATCATGGTCATCACCAACACTTGATCAAGATAATCCTACAAGTAACCTTTTAACTCATACTGCTTCTCAACTTTCCAATCCAGTTGTAATATACTTGGCCTTTTCCATACTGAGTACACAAATGTTTGCTTCATGCTTATCCAAGAAATTATAGAAGAGCCCAAACAGAAGCAATATTTTGATGGATTCTTTCTATCTTCAACACTCTTAGCCCAAAATAAATCTACAGTTGTACTTCTCAAATCATCAATGACCAATTATACAATGATGGTACTGAAAAACATATCTTTGGCTCTACTATAAATTGTTATGCTCCCTTCACTAGATCACAAAAGTTATCAGGTCACCTAAATTGAGACACATCTTGTTGCAGAAATTCAAACTGCTCCCTATAGCACTATTATCTTTTAGTACATCAGATATGAATGACTATCTATCATCTCAGACATAGAGGTCAACTCCCTCATAATCTAAAATAGGTTCTTGAGGAAGTATTGACTGCTCACTCTAAAGAAATTTGTGAGCTCTTTTGTTTTTGTTAGAAAACAAATCATATAGAATCCATCTTAATCCACTAATATGAGGAGGTTGTACAAATATCTTATGTACACTTATGTTAGGTGGAAAAATCTCGTCTTTTGGACTAAACAAGATCTCCCTAAACTCAATGACTGAATCTAGTAACAAACAAACAAACCAGTAAATCATTCCCTAGGTTCATTTTTATTGAATCATAAATAATGATAATGAAATATAGAATCCTTACCTTTCAAATGAAATGCTTGAAGAAGACCCTCGTTGTGGTTTGATGAAACTTCTTAATTCTCAGAATCTAGACTTGCAAACACAATAACAAACAAAGGTTCAAAAGTATATGACATATAAATGACTCAATAAAACTTATTCTAGTGATCAAGGAGACCAGTACCTAATATTATTATCAATGTAAAAATGGAACTAAACACACAATACATCAACTCCATTGAAAAATATAGTGAGAAAGAAACACTCTTTTGTATTATAAGTGAATGAAAAGGAGAAATACAATGTAGCCTTGATGTTGGAAACCTCCTTCCAATAGTCTCCAATCCTCCCTTAAGAAACAAGCTTCTAGCCTTAATTTGAAAGCATAAGTTTACATCAACAAGTCCCCCCTTTTCCTCTAGCCTGTGTTGAATTTATAGGCCAAGAGGAAGAAATTTGAGATTCTCTTCTCAAGGGACAAGATCCATGAAGAGAGGGATTAGGGTTATGTTGTAGTAGCTATAACCGCCCTCCAAATGTTTTCCTATGCTTTGATTTTGGAGCCTCCCTTCTAAATCACAGCAGCTCATCTTGCACTGATACAGGTACTTGTGCTTCGAATGAGTCTTATTATTTTCATCTTGGCTTTAATTTTCTCACTTAGTTCATTTTCTAACCCACAAGCTGGTCTCTTGACTTGGTCCCTTGACATTTTTGGGCTTGCCTTGGAGAACTAAATAATTCTTGAGGGCAACTGACCTTGCTCTTGGGAATTGCGCAATCTTGACTTTCAGAGAGCCTTGAGCTCAAGAAATCCACAGTATTGAATGGTATCCAGCATTGAGCTGGGACATTACGCAGACAGGAAAGGCGACCCAGAGTCACAAAGCCCAGAAATTACGCAGAACCCACTGTGCTCAGAAACTGCGCAGTGCATGAGCCAGAGAGTTGCCTGGTCCTTCCTAGAATTGTGCAATCTTTCCAAGCAATGAATGGTTGTTTTTCCCGAAAAAAATCAAAAAGCATCCATAAAAAATAGGTATCTATTTTTAGTAACCTGAAGGAGGCACTAGAGTTATTTTTAGAAATTGTCACCTAATGTCGCTTTTTCCTTGATTTTAGGCATGTGTGTCATAAATCCTAACTTGATGAAATCTATTCAATCGATGCTGCTAGAGCTCATTTTCACACTTGATCTTGGAGCTCTAGCATTTCTGAGGAGATCAAGGAGCCTTTGGTGCGATCCTCGTCACTTTTTTGAGTGAGTTTTGATTTCTCGTCTTTTGCCACTTTTTCTATCGCTTTTTGTTATTTAGCTTATGAGAGTGTTGTTTCACTTGTTTCTTTGAATGACTACTAATGTTTTAACTTGTTTTAGCTTGTAGAAGTGTTGTTTCAATTTTTAGATTTCCTTTCCCAAGTGTCACATGTGTTTTCTCGTTTTTGCACCAACAGTCGTCGTTGCGGCAACTCCCTTCACATGTTTACATTTCCTTTAGTTTAATTGATTCTTGCACTTGTTTCACATGCATGCATCAACACTTAGTCAAATCTGCACTCAACATCACATCATCCTTCAGATATGCTTGACTTCCACACTACCCATGGGCAGATCTGGGTTCCCTTGCCCGGGTTTGACACTTCACTACATGCACAGCACAATTTGGGAGCTCAAGGCCTTTACCTTGCCTTCTGGAATTGTGCAGATCTTGGCTTGGGTTGGCTCCAACTACGCACTGTGCAGTTCCAGGAGCTAGACTCCCAACTTGGCCACTAAGACTATACAGTGCATAGTCTCTCCTAGCTGTGGCCTTCACTGAACTATGCATGGCATAGTTCCAGTAATCAAGCTTCCCCGCTAACTATTAAGACTACGTAGTACACAATTCATATTAAAGTACCAATCACCACAATAAGCAACAACATAAAAAATATGTAGAAAAACTAACATTTAGTAAATAAAAATTACAAAATGCACAATATAACTATAATCAATACATCAATGTCTAATAAAAAACCATTAAAATACACTATAACTACCATTAAACTACACTACAATTTACAACACTTGTGTTTACACCTATAATTCACACACCAAATTATTCATTACTTAATTACTTCTTCCTTACAGCATGGGGTTCATGCAAATAAAATAAAAAATCATTTAACATGTAAATAACTTCTAGACCAGAATGATAGGATTCAAAAATCTACAACATAGGCAGAACCTATCAAACATGTTGACCATTCTCAATAAATTGATTACACATGTAAATTAAAATGCTGAAATCTAATTATGTCAAACCATAAGTGCTTCAATGACCTCTTAAAGTATATATTACATAATTGGACTTAGACTTTAGACATTTTAGTATGAACATTTTGAGCATGAACTTTGACTTGGACGAAGAATTTGAATGCACTTGTAATGATAAAAGAATCCAACCTGAAAACACTTTCTCGACTCCCGAAATAATGTTGTGACAAGGTTTATGCAATTGTGCACCTCACTAATGCTACATGATACAACATAACTATCTACTAGCTATTTAATCAATACCCATGCACTCACTAAGTCTATGCATAATTTGTTTCATTAATCCTCAACAATTATCGTGCTTATACAATGCCAATGAACTAGTATTAATGGTATCATGCACTATTGAGTTGGCTTGCATATATTTTTAAAATCATAAGTAAATTCAAACTTATAATTCATTTTCTATTCCAGCTCTCTTGAGTTGGAATGTCCTTGATATTGAGCTAATGTAATTCTATGTTTGTGATACTTTCAGTACTTTGAGTGTTAAAAATTATTATAAATTTTTTAAAATAATTTATTAAAATCAAATTTTAATTGTGATACTCAATACTATGAGTGTTAAAGTTTATTATAAAATTTTGAAAACAATTTATTAAAATCAAATTTAATTGTGATACTTTCCAATACTTTGAGTATTAAAGTTTATTATTAACTCTTTGAAAACCATTTATAAAATCAAAATTTAAATAATTTTTTATAATATTTGAAAAATATTATTATAAATAAATTATATATTTTGTATTTAATAAGGTAATAAAATCATATTTAATATATTTTTTTATGATTTTTATGCCGTATTTGTTTATATTTAAAAGGAATTAGACAAGTATAATTTTGAAATTCTAAAATTAATAATCTTTTTAAAACCAATAATATTCTCTAATAATACTTTACATTTAATGGAATTAGATTTAAATATTATTTTGATTTTTGTGGAATTAACAATTTTATTTTATGGTTTTTAATTATATTTAAAATTTTGGAAAATAAAATAACAGTGTTATAGGATAGGAGTTTTGGCATAAATCACATTATTAATCAATTATCAACGCGTTTCAAACCAACAAGTCTGGTTCATCGTCATAACAAGTTGAAGAACCAAATCATGGCAGCATGTTAAATAGAGAGAGAAAATCATCCAAGAGCTATATTTGACTAGAAAAAGCTATAATAGACCAGCGATATTTGACTAGATTGAACCAAAAGATAGAGACAACGGCTATATTTGACTTGACTCCACGGAGGGATAGAGAAAATTAGTTTGGATAATTTATAAGTTAGTTATTATATTATTAATACTATCAATAAATTGTATTTAATTATTAATTGGAAAGGTTTATTAAAACTAATATAACTTAAATCATTTCAACAATTAACCCTTTGGAGAAAGAAGATATTACTATTTAAAATAATACTTATAATTAATTTTATTCAAAGCTAATATTAATATTATATTATAAAGTATATGGAATGAATCAATTAATGACTTGTTAGAAGAATAACTAACTTATTTAGTTAATTAACCCAATTTATTTAATAATAACCCTTAATATTATATAAGAAGTAAATGTTTATTAAAAGAAAAACTAATTTTAGTTTTTAATCATTTCTCTTATAACCCCGAGGAGAAATGAGATAATATTTATAATTAAAATATTCAACATTGTAATATTAATAGTATTTGGACTAAATGGTTTATTAGAAGATTAACAAATGAAGTTAGTTAAATAATCTAATCTCTCTAATTAAAACCTTTACGAGAACGATTGTTGATAGTTATTAATAGTTATAATTATATAATAATAATAATAAAAAATTATAAATGTTAACTAACCCATAAAGTAATTATTTATAATTATTATAATAAGAATTAATTAATTAAAAAAAGAATTATAATATACAATAAAATAGGCTGCTTCCACGATCAATGGATCCAGTCCGAAATGGTTGCAATACGCAGTTGGCAGGCAGCGAAGGGTCTAATCCCGTAAGGCATCCGCTCCCATGCCTCGACGTGCCGGAGACAGATCCTTGTCTTTGGGTGATGTCACGTTATTGAAGTGTTATAATAAAACCTATTGATAATAGAACTTCTATTTTAGACCTATCATAATTTAATAATAATATTTATTAAGAATAATGTATAATAATAATATATTAATCTAAGACCAGGATAATAAAAACAACTAATAATAATGGAATTAATAAAATAAGTATATTCCATTGAATATAAATATTGAGTATTATAAACAATAATAATAAAATATTAATAAAGAATCTAATCACAATAAGATTAATGCTAAGTAATACAAAGCATTAAGATATGATGAGTATTCTATAATACTAATAAGAGTAATGATAATAATAATATTCTCTTTCTAAGAATAATAGGGTGGTGAATTTTTCTTCTTTTTCTTTTTCCCTTTTAGTCTTTAGCCTCTTTGAGAAAGGTTTGAATTTTGCCCTTGCTCCTAGAAAAATTCCGGTTGAAGACATTATGTGTGACATAGAGTTTGGAATTAGGAACTTGGCGCATAATATTAAAGACACTATAAGGCAAGATTGTGTTGTAGTCCTCAGAAAGGCTAAGCCCCCTAAATGCAATATTAGTAAAGCTGAGTTGGAGGCCCTCAAAGCTAACAAAGGTGGGGTTGTTGTCATCCTAGACAAGCAAGACTATCGCCAGAAGATGTTGGACCATCTTTGTAACAATGGCAGCTATAAAAAACTTAGCAAAAATCCCCTAAAAAAGATCTCCAGAACTGTCGCTCTTGCTATTAAATCCAGTAATTATGTGGGTTCCTTTTTCCATAAGCTTATTGAGAGTAGCCCCATCACTCCGTGAATCTATGGTCTCCCAAAGATTCACAAAGAAGGGGCTCCCCTTAGATCCATTGTCAACACCATAGGTGGTCCGACTTACCCCTAGCTAAGTACCTGGCCTTGAAGCTTAGACCCCTTGTTGGCCTCACAAAGTCGTTCGTCAAAGACTCTTCATCCTTTGTCAATGAGCTTAAAAACATAAAGTTCGACCCAGAGGATATTCTGGTAAGTTTTGATGTGGTATCCCTTTATACTTGCATTCCTATAAAGAAGGCCATTGAAGTCATCAACCACCTAACTAATCCAAATACCACTCATTTGGTTGAAATCTGTCTCACCTCGAATTTCTTCAGCTTTGAAGGAGAATTCTATGAACATGCCTACGGGGTTGCTATGGGTTCCCCCCTGTCCCAGGTTGTTGCTAATCTTTTTATGGAAGACTTTGAATCTACAGCTCTAGCCTCTTCCCGTCTCTTACCAAAGCTATGGAAGCGATTTGTTGACGACACAAATGTCATCTAATTTCACAGCCAGGAAGAGCTGGATCTATTTTTGCAGCATCGCAACCATCAATCCCCATTCATTAAGTTCACTATGGAATAGGAGGTTAATGGATGTTTGCCTTTCCTTGATGTTCTCCTTTCTAAAAACAAAGATGGTTCTTTCTCCCACCATGTGTTTAGGAAGAAAACCCATACATAGCAGTATCTTCATGCCAACTCCCATCATTTCCCTACTCAAAAGATGGGTGTCCTCAACACGCTTACAACTCGTGCAATTAGGATTTTTGATGAAAAGAACCTTGAGAAAGAGAAAGACCATCTTCTTAACGTGTTTGTTAACAATGGTTATAGTAGGCACCAAAGCCTCAAAGCTTTCCTAAAATCCAGCAAAGGTCCCAGAGTTAAGAAATACCATAAGGATAGGGTATTAGGGGTTCATCTCCCATTCATCCTAGGGAGCACTATTAAGATTGTGAGGATCCTTAAGAAGCATGACATTCCCTCTACCTTTAGACCCCTTAACACCATACGTAACTCCCTTAGGTCAGTAAAAGACCCTATTGACCCCAAGGACATGAAAGGTGTCTACGTTATTCCTTGTTATTGTGGGACCCCCTACATTGGTGAGACAGGGCGCTCCATTAATCAAAGAATTCATGAGAACTTAGCTAACATAAAACATGGGAGGACCCGTTCTTCCGCCTTGGCAAAACACGCAAAAAAGACTAAACATCACATATGCATTGAGGAGTGCCAAGATTGCCCTTTTTCATCACTGGAAATTTAGGGAGGTCATTGAAATTGAGAGGAGGTTGATCAATATCAATATGGATGATGGCTAGAAAATTAGCAGCTGTTGGATCCCTGCCTTGTCTTCTTAGCCCGCCCATTGTCCCCACCCCTTGTGTTGTCCTTTAGTATGTTCATCTTCGCTATTCGATTTCTTGACGATTTGTTTAGTAATCTTATTTAATTCCCTTATGGTTTGGTAATAAGTGAAGATTCATTAAATTTATTATATATATAATTCTTTAATTAACTTAATTATTATTATATAACTATATATTTTGGTTAGTTACATATAACTATATTATTATATTATTATTAAGTATATTATAATATAATATTTCTCCAATAACTAATAATAACTATCTCCAAAGGTTAATTAGAAGGAGTAGATTATTTAGCTAACTTCATTGTTAATCTTCTAATAAAACCATTTAGTCCAAATACTATTAATATTACAATATGGAATATTTTAATTATAAATATTATCTCATTTCTCCTAGGGGTTATAAGAGAAATGATTAGAAACTAAAATTAGTTTTTCTTATATAATATTAAGGGTTATTATTAAATAAATAGGGTTAATTAACTAAATAAGTTAGTTATTCTTCTAACAAATTATTTATTACATATACTTTTGATATTATATTAATATTTCAGCCTTCAAATAAAATAAAAATTAATTATAAATATTAACTTAACTAAATAAGTTAGTTATTCTTCTAACAAATCATTAATTGATTCATTCCATATTACTTTTAATAATATAATTTTAATAGTTGAGCCTTTTGAATAAAATTAATTATAAATATTATCTTAAATAGTAATATATTCTTTCTCCAAAGGGTTAATTGTTGAAATGATATAAGTTATATTAGTTTTAATATACCTTTCCAATTAATAATTAAATACAATTCATTGATAGTATTAATAATAAAATAACTAACTTATAAATTATCTAAAATAATTCTCCCTATCCCTATGTCGAGTCAAGTCAAATATGGTCGTTGTCCTTATCCTTTGGTCTAGTCTAGTCAAATATAGCCACTTCCTGGTCTATTATAGCTGTTTCTACTCAAATATAGTTGTTGGATGATCTTCTCTCTCTCTATTTAACATGCACCCATGATCTGGTTCTTCAACTTGTCCTGACGATGAACCACACTTGTTGGTTCGAAATGCATCGACAATTGATTAATAATGTGATTTACGCTGAAATCCCTATCATATACTTGTTATGGATCACAGAAGCCTCAATTCTACAAAATAACAGTTATAAATTTAATTAAAAAAAAAAAATGTTTCCATTTAATTATATGAATGATAATGATTTAATTGTTAGTAATTATTAGGTAGATGATAGAAATTTAATTTCTATAGAATATATTGGAATATTCATAGTAATATGCACAAATCAAGAGTTATTTCAAATTAGGTTGAGCTTAACTAAAGGCTCACTTGGATTGTTCAAGTCGAGCCTGGACCCCCTTGGGATAGTTTAATTCTCCCAAATGTGGCTTCCATCTTCAACCTCTTCCCATTGAACTTGTGACTTGGTGGGAGCTAAACCCCATACAAATCAATTGGCGAACACCTCATGGGTTAATATTTATCTCTAAGTTAATTATGCTCTTTTAATTAATTTATCTCAATTTAATTAATTAAAGAAAATTTCATATCAATGTGTCTCATATTGACATGTGGTATTGATAAAGCATGGTATTGGCCCATGTATTGTAACAAAATCTATTTACAAGTTAAGAATTTCCATATTAAAGTATGGGGTGAATCTTCTTTTTTAAGAATGTTGTTTAACTCATATATTAATTCTCTTTATAATTAATAATAATAATAATTTAGAGTAAGGTTATGCTTTTTAGTATTTTGATGCTTATTGTTGATTAATGCCTAATAACATTTATTATCCATTTAATTTATAATTGCACTAATATAATCTTTTATATGAAATAAAATTAACCTTAAATATAACTTTAAAATACGAAAATTAATAATTTTTTAAAATCCAAATATTATTTTTAAACCCAAAACATTTTTTATTATTTTCATCTATATTTAAAACATTAAAAAATAAAATAACATTGATGTAAATGAGTATTTTCTTATGATATATTTGAATAATATCATTTATAAGACATTAAAAGATAAAATACCATGGATGTAAATGAGTTTTTCCTTATAATATATTTAAATAATATCATTTATAACAATAATGTAATATTAAATTATACATCAATTATTAATTTTTATTAGTAATAATTTTACTTTACCATATTTAATTACACATAATAAAATTCTAGATTTACTAAATTGTTTAGTCTATGACTTTTTAAAATGTATATATAACCAATGTACTTTATTGCTATTTAGTATTTATTATTTTCATTTTTAACCAGGAAAATTCACAAAGCGAGCCCAAAAAACCTAAAAATTAATCTCTCTCACTTGGCCACACTTTTGTGATGATGCCCTTAAAAAGGGTCACATTAAGGGTATTTATTCCTTTTATATTCGACTAAAGATAAATGAAACTCAAAAAGTAAACTTAAATGTATACTCTCATAGAAGCAACCAAAAATATTGTAAATGAGATAATAATTTCGTTTCATCAACTACACTAAGATGTTTGAGGAACAATATTGATATTGTATTGTACCTTCACTCGAGTGGAAGGTTCACCAAATTTATGTGTTAATCACATTTTGATCAAAATAATATCTATGTTTTATTTATAATTTGGTTTTTAAAATTAAAAGTTTTTTTTAGGTAATAGAAGATTGATTAAAAAATCTATATTTGTAATTTTTGTTTTTTTGCAAGTTCGAGTTTCACCTAAGCGTATTTCAACATTTAAGATTATATGGCATTGCTTTACCTCCGTTGAAGGGTTTGGCTAGCCTATGTCTATTATCTTCACTTAAGGTTTTCTCATAATTTCAATTTAAACTACAAGAAGTTAGATGCACCACTAATTCCACCACAATCTTGTTCATCCAAAAATAGGCATTTGCCCAATCGTAACCTTAAAGCATCCCATCAATACTTAACACCTAACCAATAACAATACTTAGCCAATACACTATAATGCAAGGAACAATAACACTCAATGGACATAAAACACTCATAATATACAAGTATGGTGCACCTAAGGCAAGTGCCTTAACACTTTATTATATGAAGAATGTTTACAAGAGACAATAGGGATTTACAACCTCCTACTTGCAACTCAATTACAGATGTACAAATTATCTAAGGTAAACAACTTTCTACTTATTTCCTAACATACTTGAATAATCTAATCTTTGAAGCAACCACGAGCTTGCCTCTTATAATACATGTCTTCTTCTTCGTCTCACTTAGTGCAATTCATCCCATAGTGCTCAACCTTGAACTTGGCACAATCATAAAACTCCTTACACTTCTTGTGAATGTCTCTTGCTTATATGCCTTGGAACTTTTGAGGCATCCTCCTTTTTATATGAGACTTTCCATACACTTGCAATCCCCTCCGTGCTAAGGTGGACCCTATTTCTTGCATGGCTAACTTGTTTTCCTTGGCAACTTTTTCATTGACTATTCATGTCCAATAAGTGCAATTTGTAAGTTATCCCAAGTGCGCTCAATCCATACATCCATGTCATCCCAAAGTTTGCCTAGTTTGTCCATCTTACTTGTCTTGGACCACTTGTCCAACTTGTCTCAATTGACCTAGTTCACATGAGTATTCCCAAAATATTTGAGTTTGTAAGACTATTCCTAAATCTATCTAGTTCCATCCTATTGTGCCCAAGCACATTGGTGGATGTTTTCTTGATGTTGTATGCTCAATAAGTGTGTCCCATGGTTGTGATCCACAACTACTTGTGCCTAAAAGCACTTTGGCGATTTGTTGCAACCCCCAAGTGTAGACTACACAACTTTGTTGGCCTATATATAGACCAAACACCCAACTCATCAAACTCTTTAAGTCATTCTTGTCCATCTTGTGAGGAGCATTTCTACAAAGGAGGTTGCTCACAACAACCTTTGTTTCCTTCATTAGCTAAATTCTCTTCCCAGCTTATCTCATTGTATCTAACTTAGTGTAAGTTGCCAATCAATAGAGTAAATTTGGGTCTAAAATGGGAATCACAAGAAAAAATATGGTTGATGAGTTGGATTTCCAAAACCAATAGAATTTCAAAACATTAAGTCAACGATAATCATTGAGTTGGAACTATAGAAGTCAAAGATGGTAATGTGTCATATTTTTATTTGGCAATATTGAACTATATATAAACTTCTTGGTTAATATATTAGTAATATCGATAAATATTGAAATACTAAAGTATTTTATATTATAACTACTTCCAATACTTTTGAAAATAAATCCCACATTAATTCAAATGAGAGTGAACTCACTTCAAAATATGATAAACATTTTATATTATTAATTATTTAAAAATAATATAAGAACTAATTATAAAATATATAAAACAATAATTAAATATTTAGCTACTCGTATATATAATATAGCACTTATATATATATATATTAATGTAATTCATTAATTGTAATTAAATAACTATATAATATAATATCCCACAGATGGGTTGGGAAGGGCGATGAAAGGGGGTGGGGAGAGGGAAACCTAATGTTACTCCATGCATAATTTCATGTTTTACCCACTATTCATACAACCAAAATATGAAGAAGTAGATCAAATTCTTTCACTTTATATTCCATGATCTAGCAGTACCAGCCAAGATCTCACAAATACATAGTTTATTGACTCTTTAGGTAGGTGAAAGTATGTTGTTTCCTAATCTTTATTCCCTAATTCCTTGAATGCTAAAGATATGTATTTGGAAATTTTTCCATGTGACATTGTTCTTCCCATTTTCAAAAGACTGAAAATGCCTTCAGTTGGGGGTGAATATCCATCACCATTTATCAAATTCATATTCCATAACCTTATATATTGTTGACCAACATGTTTCTCCCAACTGATTGTTATTGTTTTTGGTTCAAAGATGGATATGCCTTGAAAAGACTCAGATTATGAGAAAGGGTCACTTGATTTATAAGAACTAAAGAAAAATGTTGCTACATAAAAACCAACACTTGAAATACTTATGGTTGTCACACAAGAACCAACCACAGGTGTTGCCACTTAGATCTCTTTCAAAAAAATATGACTCTCCACAACATCAAGATCTTGGGAAAAGGAAATAATTGAAGACAAATTTGCAAGTCTTGAAGAGTATCTCAAAGTCACAAAATGACTTAACCTTTCACTCCACAAAAGGCTACAAAAAAAAAAAGAAAACAAAAACAGTCCATGACAATCAATGCAAAGTTGCATGAGGACATGCAACATCTCTATTTGGTGGGAAATGTTGACTTTCCAAAATGTCATCATTTTCATTCTCTTTTCTTTCACTTTCTTTTTCAGTATTTACCATATTTCGTAGCTCCATCACCTTACATTAAGACCATTTTCATGATCATACATGGGTTTATAGTTACTATTTTACAAAGCACTTATTTTAGTATTTTGAGTGAATTTCAAGGTTAAATTTTAGAAAAATTTTGTGCCTTCACTTATATCTAAAAGTTGGATGAGTTTTGTAATGTTTGTAGGCATATTTGAAGATTCTAGCAAAGTCATATTTGTCCTCCAAGTCTCATATTCGAATTTCCTATTCAAACTCTTGAATATTTGAGGAAGATTTGAGATCATTGATCAAGCATATTTCATGGAGAAGAATCATGGAAGTTTTCATAAGTGTCACCTATCAAATATTTTAGAGATTTGTGAAAGGATATGAAGAGATGTTACTTGCTAGATGTTAACACATGGTTGTAACCACATGAGATATTTGTGCATCTAGGAGAGATAATTGTGGATCTACATTTATTAATTATTTATATTAGTTTTTGTATAAATAGGAGTGCCTTCTCCATTCAAGGGTGTGCTAATTTTTGGAATGCTAAGGATTGTTTATGCTTATACTTGATGTTATGAATACTATTGAATTTCACTTCAATTAATACAATCCTTTGATATGGTTGTGCCTTCATAATGAGATCTAGTGTTTGATCCATAGTTTCCTGAACTTTCCACCTCTCGCGCACTTCAAGAAGGCCACCTGATGAGTATGAGTGTATTTTAATGTTTCATTTCTGCGAGATAGACTAGCTCCTTTTATGCTCATTTTCTGCAAGGTTTATTTCAAGTATTTTGATTAGATGCTTTCTTGCTCATTCCATCTATGTTATATTTCAGATCAAGTGCTTGAATTACATCTAAAATATCAAAAATATTTACTTCTTTAGCTTCTTATTTTACACAAGCATTCATAGGCATGCCATGGTTTTAATTTATGAATGAACTCTAAGCTTTGAACATACACTGAATTTCCAAATTTCTTTATAGTCTTGAATGATTTCATAGTCAACTGTATCACTTTCATAGATTAAATTTACAATCTTTCATAGATTAGATTTACTCGCTTTTATAGATTAAAGATTTACATGCTTTCATAAACTAGATTTCAAATGTTTTCGTAGATTAAGCTTTCATGCTTTAATAGATTAAGTTCAAATGATTTCATTAGATTAGATTTATTGTTTAATTAGCATAAGTGTCTTTGCTTTCATTAGATTAAAAGTTCTTTATTTTCCTAGAATAGATTGCCCTTGTTTTCACTAGATTAGAATAGTTGGATTTGCTTTTATTGCCTTCAAGAATAACAATTTTATTTCTTTCATCAAATTATGTGTGTTCACTGGGAATGACACTACATTGAGGGTTGTGGGTGTTGATGGTTCCAGCGCCTCTGTCAGAGGAAAGAAGGCTTATTATTTCAATGATGATGGCTCCAAGGGGCCCAATTAATCTGGTTCTATTTTTTGGTCATGTGGCTTCAAATATGTCCATCTTTTCCCATGTTACCATGTAAATTTTGCTTCATTTTGAGAATTTTTTGTAAGGTTTACAATGTTAATATTTTTAGGTTAATCTGGAACTTCGACCCAAGAGTCTATAGAATTCTAAAATATCTTATGAGCTGTAGAAATTTTGTAATGGAATGTTATGTAAGGGTAATGGACCCTATTCTAGCCTTGTTAATATAAAACTCCTAATTGTTCTGTTTAAAAAAATAAAAATAAATATGTGTGTGTGATTTGAATAGATTTCATCTCATAGATTTTCCTGCATTGTAATCTTTAGTATTCAATTGGTTTTTAGGTTAAGATTTCATTTTCACTCTATCACATTCTTTTAAATCATTTTCATAGGTTTACCATTCATTTCTTGCTATTGATAATTTATAATTCTTCTTTTAGAATTAAAATTGAAAGCTGATTTCCTAACACATATAGCATAGTGTGCTTCATAAGTATATGAATATGGATTGATAATTTAATGCTATGTAATTTAAATAAAAATTAAATTACCCAACAATCACCAATTTTGTGTTGTATGAAGCGAGATAATTACATATATCATTGAAGGAAATTCACTAAACAAGGATTGAAATTTCTTTTACACTCATCATCTTTGTCATTGTTGTTGTCATCATCATTTTCATCACTATTTCCCCCATTTTTGTTCTCATCATTTCCATTGTCATCATCATCATTGTCATTGTCATCATCATCATCATCATTGTCGTCATTGTCGTCATAATCATCATAGTTTTATTTTATGAAGCAAGACAATTGTGTATTTCATTGAAGAAACCACTAAATTTAGATCGAATGTTGTTGTCATCATCACCATCATCATTGTTGTTGTCACCCAATCTCAAATGATTAAAAAAGGTAATTCTACTTCTAGTGGACACTTGTCTCTAGCTACAATAGCTTTGAAGTTATATTAGTCAACCAATATATTCCATGGTTCCTAATCTTGCACAATATTAGTGTTTGTTACATGCCATTTATGACATCCTTTTTGCATCGATGGAGGCACTTTTTTAGACCTAACATTTCCATCCAAATGCATCAAAAAAATAGATAATGGGGAATGGTGTTGATGTTGTTGACAATCCCTTCAAAGGATCTAATTTCTCTAGAGAAAATATAGAGGGTGTAAAACAACAACTAATCCTCAATTCCCTTATTTTCCTAACCAATAATTCCCCATCTAACAAGTGATGAGTCAAATCTAGGTGTGAATGTTTGATTGAATTCTTGAGGGTCAATGTAATGTTCTCTTTCTCACAAATTTCCATACTTGAAAAGACGATCAATAAACATAGGGATGGGACTTGGAGCTCCCACGCATGGAAATTCAATAGATATTAGATTTTCGTAAGTGATTTTGTATATGAAGAGGATAAGAAGGAAAGGATGGGGGTGGGATTTTATTGCCCCATATCCTTAGCCTACATGTCATAGGTTAGGCAAAGGGAGGAATCCCCTTGATAATGAGGTATGATGATTTATTGCTAGGTCCCCCAGTAAAAAAGCTTTATGAGGTTAATTATATCCATTTATTGTGATGGTTAAGAAAGGGGGAGTAGGGTTGCTATAAATCCTTGATCATCACACACAACAAACTCACCTTCATGCCAAGAAGCACTAACGTTTTCCCTATTATTGGCATTCTTGTCGAATGATCTCTTAAATTTGAAGTAACAAGTTAAGGTAAACTTATTAACCAAAGCAACAGTCCTTTGGATTATGTGAGTTGTCTATGTTTCCTTAGATAACTCTCCCCTCAATAACAATCTAAGGATAAGAGCCAAACCCTCAATAATGATAATTTCTCAAATTCCTTGGTCCAAGATAGTTGTGATTTCCTATATAGATTATGTAAACTTATGCCTTGTTGTTTAAAGCTATGTTAAAGACATATAACATCCCAAAAACTCTTTTTCCATTGGGTTCAAAATAAAATCTCATTCTTACTATTTAAAATTATTAATATTTTTTATATTTTTCTAATTTGAAATATGATATTTTTGTCCCTATTTGATCGGGTGCTCAAAATTATTCTCAAAAATCAAAGTGTTAAAAGCTTGATAATTTTAGCTTCATATCGAAGAGCTCATCATTCCGAATCCAATGGTGTGGATGACACTCAAATTTGATTTCATATGCAGAAGTTAGAACAAGTCAAAGTTCAAGTTTGACTTGTCTACATGACATGATTGGATGACGTGGAAAAAAACCCTTCAACGAATGAGGTGCCAAGTGGCAGGTCGCCATTGGACCTCACATATCACATATCGAGGAAACAGGTGGAACAGGTTAAGAATCGGCCCCCAAGCAGTGCGGATTGCGATTTGTGATATCACGAATCACAATTGCAGGCAAGGAGGAGTTAAGGGAATCAGCCCTAGCACGGTTAAGAGTAGTGATGTGATGTGATTGCATATCGCAATCGCAATGGTAATAAGAAACTACCCCCAAATGTTGTGATGAGATATCAGCCCAAGTTGCGATACGATATCGGCCCAAATTGTGATGTGATAAATCGCAATCACATATTGAAATCTCACAGAGAACAAGCCCGCAGTTTATTACCACCAGACATCACTGATTGTGATTCAGGATCCGGTTGATAGGTTATGGCCCACGGCACAGCAAAAATCTCACTCAATTAGTGGATTTTGGAGCGAAAAATGTGGTTTTTTGTTGGTTTTGGAGCATTTTGTGGAACTAATAGTGGGAGAACTGGGAGAAGTCATAACTTCTTCAGTTCTTATCCAAATGTAATGCAAAAATAAGCTAGATAGCCATTTTTGAGTATTCTAAACTCATCGAGACAGGTTTCAGAGGAATCTGAGCATTGTAAACACACTTTTTCTATAATTTTGAGCATAATAAAGAGGCCCAATCATTGGAAGTTGGACCAAGGAGACGTAGCCCAGGAGGGGTGAACTCCTTTATCATGTGCTTGTTGTGTGTTGTATTTTGATGTTATTTTCTATTATATTGTTGTTGTTTAGCATATGTTTTATGTTAAATTGTTTATAACATTTACATAAGAAACACTCATGGGAATCAATTAATTAAGCAAAAGTATTGAATCCTTCAACACTTGATAAGCAAATGATAAGCATATTGGGTTTTATTCTAAATGGGGAATTAGCACAACATTACTAATCTGCTCCATTTTAGATCAAGTTGATATCAGAGCACCGGTTTTTGCTTTCTAGATTTTCTTTGTGAAAGAAGGATTCAATTGTTTGCAAGTTTATGTCATGCTTACAAGGTTAAAGCTCAAAAGAGCTAAAGGAAAGCTGGTTGAAAGACTTGAAGTTTGGTCAAAGGGAAGAAGAGAAACATTGCCAAAGTCTTCTACACCAGTACATCCTCAAGTTGCAAAATTTATAGTTAAGACTCCAACATCAATTCAACCTCAAGTTGTAGTTCAAACTCCAGAGATCATGTCTCATGGAGGAGAACAATTTTACATGACAGAAGATGAGAAGACTTTTAGAAAGGCTTTCTTTGATATGATAGAGATGGTGAAGGTCCTCTATGAGGAGAGGAATATCATATTGCAAGTAGAAAGTTCCAAACCTCCCAAAGGAGAAGGCTCTTCAAGAGGAGATAATGGAAAAGGAGGTAATGGGAATGGAGACAAGCCTCCACCCTCTCCACCATCTTCTTTGTCTTCTTCTTCACAAGTATATTCACTCTTTTCCACTAACACAACCCTTACTCATACTCATCATCATTCTTCAAAAGGAACTGGTAAAACACCTTTTCTAAAGCTTGATGTTAAATTCGAGTTGCCAATGTACAATGGAGAAGTTAATTCAAAAACGTTGGATAACTGGATTTGTCAGTTGGAGGTGTATTGTAGGATTTAGAACCTTCAAGAGGATGATATCAAAATCCAGTTGGCTTCATTGAGAATGGAGGGTGCAGCACTTATTTGATGGGAATCAAGGACTCAAGACGAGATCAAAAAACATGGTAAGATCTCTATTACTTGGTCTGAATTTGTTGCTACTATAAAAGGACAATTCTACCCTTTAGCTCATATGCAAAAATCTATCATGAATTGGAAAAATTTAAGACAGCTAAAAGGTCAAAATGTGCAAGAGTATACTCAAGAGTTTAGGAGAAGAGCTCTTATGCTAGGAGTAGACTTATAGTCACAATATACCTTGCTGAAATACATAGGAGGGTTGCATAGCTATCTTTGACACACCATTCTTATGTTTAATCCCACAAATCTTGATGAGTTTTGTGTTCAAGCTACACTTCTTGAAGCAAAAGGGGAAAATGTACAAGAAAAATCCATTCCAAAGTGGTGAAAAAGGTAAGAAATTAAAGAAAAGTAGAAGAAAAATGTTTATGTCAAGAAAGAAGGGGAGAAACCCGTGTGCAGGAATTGTTCCAGGGAGGGTCATGATAAAGCGCATTGTTGGAAGCTTCATCTTGAATTAAGACAGAATAAATCCAACAATAAATGGAAACAGAGGATGAACATTGTTGTACAACAAGGCTTGGGTTCTAACTCAGGTGATGAATCAAAAATTGCATCCACAGTCACTAAGGGAAAAGTTGTTTAAAAAAACAAGCAAAGAGGAAGTCATGGCAAGCACCAACGCAAAAAATAACTCCAACAACGCTTCAAATGAGGAAAACATAATAGATTTGTTCCATATCCGAGTTATTTCCAAACACACCAAAATTGATATGTTGTTTGACAGTGGATCCCACACAAACTTAATTTCTACAGACTTGGTCAAGAAATTGAATCTGGAAACCGTGCCTCGGCATGAACCATATCCGTTGTGTTGGATAACCAAGGATGCCAGTCTATAGATCACATGAAAATGTGTATTCAGGCTTGCAATCACTGTCAATTTCGTTGATGAAGTCGAATTAGATGTAATATTGTTGGATATTTCTGGGATTGTGTTGGGAAGCTTGTATTCATATGAAAGGAAAGTCGTTTTCCATAGATTTGAGAAAAATACCATTTGTTCAAAGATGGCGTGGAGTATATTGTGGGAGCCCATCGTAGAAAGCCTAATATTTCTTTAGCAAGCGCAGGGAAAATGAAGGAATTAGTTAATTCCAACAATAATCTCACTCTCCTTATGATAAAGCAGAAGAATGACACGGAGCATGAATCCTTTGCAGGTTGTGATGTAAATCTTAAAGCTGAATTAGTTGATTTGGTCAATCAATATGGAGATATGTTCCAAGAACCAAAGGTATTGCCACTGAAAAGGGGAATTTAGCTTGAAATATAGCTACAACAAGACTGTCCACTCCCAAACATGGTATGTATCGAATGTCAATTCTGAAAAGTTTAGAAATTAAGAAACAAGTCCAGGAATTGTTAGACAAAGGAGTAATTCGTCCCTCTACTTCGCCATGTGGTTCACCAATTATTTTGGTACCTAAGAAAGATGGAACCTGGCCCATGTGTGTAGATTATCGAGATTTGAATAAAATTACCATAAAGAAATGATACCCACTACCCAGAATAGATTATTTGCTAGATAATTTGAAGAATGCAAAATATTTCACTAAATTAGACTTGAGAAATGGATATCATCAAGTTAGAATAGTTGAGAAAGATATTTGGAAGACTGCTTTTAAAACCAAACAGGGATTATTTGAGTGGCTGGTTATGCCTTTCGGTCTTTGCAATGCTCCAGCTACATTTGTGAGAGTTATGAATGATGTTTTAAGATCCTTTCTTGATGAGTTTGTAATTGTCTATTTAGATGATATTTTGATATTCAGCAAATCATGAGAAGAGCATGTCAAGCATGTGAGGAAAGTGTTAGATGTCTTGAAAAAAGAAAAATTATTTCTTAACATATCTAAATGTGAATTCGGGAAAACTTCCTTAGTGTATTTGGGCCACATAGTTGGAGGAGTTGAGCTGAAGATTGACCCATCTAAAGTTTCAGTCATTGTGAATTGGCCAATTCCCAAATCAGTTACAAAAGTAAGAAGTTTTCTAGGAGAAGCGTAGTACTGGAGGAAGTTCATTGCCAATTTCTCTTCCATAGTAGCTCCACTACATGCTTTGACTAGTGTGAAGGTTGTCTTCCAGTGGGGAGGCAAACAACAAAAATCATTCGATGCTTTAAAACAAAAGGTCAGTTCAGCCCCAATTTTAGCATTGCCAGATTTGAAATAACCATTTGAAATACAAACAGATGCAAGTGACTACGCCATGGGTGCAGTTCTTTTACAACATGGTAAGCCCATTTCATTTCATTATAATATTTTTAATGGTGTTGTTATTAATTATCCTACCTGTGATAAAGAGATTTACACATTGGTGAAAACTGTAAAGAAATGGAAGCATTACTTGATGGGAAAAGAAACCATTATTCACACTGATCATCAACCTTAGCAATATTTGCAATCTCAAAAAAAATTGTAGCAATCAAGGCATTTTCAATGGATGGGATTCTTACAACAATTCCACTTGGTAATCAAGTACAAGAAAGGTATTTAAAACAGAGTTGCTGATATGCTTTCTAGACCGGTTGTTAATGTAGTCATTTTACTCAAGAATCATTCTGTTTTGCCTAAATGTTATGTTGAAAAATATGAAAAAGATGTTGATTTTCAAGAGGTATATTCAAACTTGAGTCAAGGCCACCAAGTTGACGAATTAGACTACCGTGTACATGATAATATGTTGTATCATTTGGGAAAACTTTGTGTTCCACAGGAAAGAGAGTAAATGTCACAATGGAAGTGCACACTTCTCTTATTGCTGGAAATTTCAGTGTAAGTAAAACATTGGCAAATATTCAGATGTATTGTTACCGGCCTTGTATGCTTGAAACTGTGTCATGTTTTATCAGAGGTTTTTCATTGTGTGCACTTAGTAAGCCTAGTAATAGGAAAGTAGGATTGTACACACCACTTCCAGTGCCTTCACGTCCATGGGAGAATGTTTCTATGGATTTTGTGGGAGGTCTACCTTTATCAAGGAAAGGTCATGATTATTGGTACGTAGTTGTGGATAGTTTCAACAAGATGTGCATATTAATGCCTTGTAAAAAAAAAATTACAGTTGAACAAACAACTCAACTTTTCTTTCAAAATGTATGGGTTCATTTTCGATTACCTATTTCTATTGTAAGTGATCGTGATTCCCGATTTGTTGGGAATTTTTAGTCAATTTTATGGAAGTTGATGGACACCAAGTTGAAGAAAAGTACAGCCTCCATCCACAAACACATGGTTAAACTGAAGTGGTTAACAGAGAAATTATTCATTTTCTAGGAGGATATTGCAGCAAACATCCTAAGTTGTGGGATGAACAGTTGCATTATATTCAACGTACTTACAACCAAGCAAAACACTCTTCTACTTTAACTTCACCTTTTGAGGCATGTCTTGGTTATTTGCCTAAATCACCTTTGGATTTCATCTTTGAGAAACATGTAGTTGTAGATGGACATAGTGACATAGATAGAGCAAAGAAATTCATTAAGAAAATTCAGTTGATTCACCAAACCGTTCAAGAACAACTAGAAAAGAGTCAAGGTAATTATAAGGCAAGGCATGATAAGCATCGTGTGGATCATCAGTTTCAAATAGATGATGAAGTTTGGCTCTACATTAGCAAGGAAAGGCTTCAAGGTGAAGGTAAAAAGTTGAAACCAATCCGTTATGGTCCATTTAAAATCCTGGAAAAGATTGGTAATAATGCTTTCAAGCTTGATTTGCCTTCATATATGAAAATTTATTCTATTGTTAATGTTGAAAATTTGAGATTGTATGAGCCTACTTTGATTAAATATCAAGGAGAAAATGTACAGATTCCATCAATTGAAGATTTTTCTCCAAAATTTCTTGATGAGCTTCAGCAAGACACCATGCTTGATAGAAGAACGGGGTCATCAAAGAAGGGAAATCTTGATTATCTTCGAGTGGGTCTCAAAGGTACAAATGCATGAAAGGCCAAATGGATTGAAGAGGGGTAGGTGAGGTAAAAATACCCTCATATATTCAATAACTGAAAGTGATCCTTTTTGGGTCTAAAAGGCTTCCAGTGGGGAGGAGTGATCGAGTGCTCAAAATTATGCTAAAAACTCAAAGTGTCAGAACCTTGATAAGTTTAGCTTTAGATCGAAGAGCTCGTCATTCTAAATCCAACGGTGCAAACGATACTCAAATCTCAGTTCATATGCAGAAGTTAGAACAAGTCAAAGTTCAAGTTTGACTTGTCTACATGACAAGATTAGATGATGTGGCAAAAAACCCTTCAAAAAATGAGGAGGCACCAAGTGGCAAGCTGCCATTAGCCCTTGCATATTGCATATCATAGGAAACAAGTCGATCGAGTTAAGAATCAGCCCCTAGGCAGTGTTGATTGTGATTTTTGATATCGCATATCAAAATCGCAATCAAGGAGGAGTTAAGGTAATCGGCCCCGGCAAGGTTGGGAGTAGCACTGAGATGTGATCGCATATTGTAACCGCAGCGGCAATAAGAATAGGGCCCCAGACATTGTGATGCGATATCGGCCCAGGTTGTGATGCGATATTGGCCGGAATTGCAATGCGATAAACCGCAATCCCATATCGCAATTGCACATAGAACAAGCCCGAGGTTTATTACTGCCAGACATCGTTCATTGCGATTCGAAATCCAGATGATAGGTTATGGCCCATGGCACTGAAAAAAAATCCCGCTCGATTAGCAGATTTTAGAGCGAAAATGTGGTTTTCTATCGGTTTTGGAGCATTTTGTGGAACAAAAAGTGGGAGAATTGGGAGAAGTCAGAACCTCTTCAGTTCTTATCTAAATGGGATGCAAAAAGAGGCTAGATAGCCATTTTTGGGTATTTTGAACTCATTGAGACAAGTTTCAGAGGCATATGAGAATTGTAAACATACTTTTGTTGTAAGTTTGAGCATAATAGAGAGGCCCAAGCATTTGAAGTTGGACCAAGGAGGCGTAGCCTAGGAGGGGTGAACTCCTTTATCATGTGTTTTTTGTTTGTTTTATTTTGATGTTCTTTGCTATGATATTGTTTTTGTTCAGCATATGTTTTATGTTAAAATTTTTACAACATTTACATAAGAAACTCTCATGGGAATCAGTTAATTAAGCAAAAGTATTGAATCCTTAAGCACTTGATAAGCAAATGATAAGCATCTTGGGTTTTATGAATGGGGAATTAGCCGAGCATTAGGCTCCATTTCTAATAACTATTGGGATCAAAAAGAAATCCCATACTTACTATCTAAAATAATTAATCTTTATAGTTTTCTAATTTAAAATACGATATATATTTTTTCCATTGTGCTTAGAAAGAAAGCTTATACTTGTTATCCAAAATTATTAATTTTTTATATTTTTCTAATTTGAAATATGATAGTTTATGAAATACAAACTTTCATGTAGAGTACATATATAATATTTCTTACTATTGTGATTTATAGAAATGTGAATGAGGGGCATTCTATTGATATGATTTTTCATATATAGTAAAAAAAATAAAAGATAAAAAATCTATTTTGTGTCAAAGAGAAAACTTATATTTTAGGTACAATATTTATTAGGTGCATTTTAGTGTCTTATGTATATCAATGGCATGTGTAACTAAACATTAACATTTCTATTTTTTTGGAATAAAAGTTTGTATTGCTTTTGGACAAAAGAGTGTATGACAAGTTGAAGGGTTTAGTATAGTAGGTTACTGGGGATGCTTGGCAAAAGCAAAAAATGAACCCTTTTGAGAGAGGGAAAAAAAAACACTAACTAAATATTCAAAATACCAAATGCATAAATGTTTGGAACTTTGAGGCCATTTAAGAAAGCTAAAGAAATAGAAAATTGATAAACCAAAGACATAACAAGTATGAGGATACTAGGAAGAGGGGTTTGATACCATAGCTACAACTTAAATAGAATCCTTGTTGCTACTAGGTGAGAAGTAATGGGGATGTTGAGGTGCTTCTTAATGGCTCCAATTAGTGGTTGAAGTCTTGCAGGTGTCGGTGTTGATGTTCCATGGAGAGGAGAAGGTCTTTTATGTGTGCATGTTGGTCCATATTTTCCTAATAAAAAATTCATGTGCCAATATAGGTACATCGTGTGCATATATTAGTTGAAGCACCCACGTGTGTGCCCTATATCAAAATAACAATCAGTCAAGTCAACCATTACTTCCATGTATGATGGAAGCTACCACCATTTGGTCGTTTCAATTTCAACACGAGTGAGTTCTTCCTAAATAGGGAGCAAGGTGAGCTCCCATAAACAAGATGATGATTCTTCAACTCAGATCCATGTACACGTGATGCCTCAATTAGTTTTCTCTTGATAGTACACAACACCTCTGCGGACACGATCCCTTTAACACAACATGGTGGCTACACGAGGGGGTGAAAAAGGCCATGTCATCGAGAGGGAACTGTCATAAACAAGATTTAGGTGGACTAGAAAGGGAGAACTTTCAAAATAGTTGAACCAATACAGTGACCTTAGCAGAGGGGGGTGAAAGAACCAAAACAGGATAGGTTGGAGGTGATATGGTGGAGGAAAGGTTCTAAGGGAAGGAATTCCACCAATAAAAGAAAGCCAAGAGAGAAAGGGGTTGCTACAGGAAATCAAGAGCTCAGTCGCCAATAAGAAGGGAGGGAAAGCCTAGCCACCATTAGTGAAAATAGGCGACTCCTAGGAAATAGGATAGGAACTAACCAAAGAGTATAAAAGAAAGACTTCTCATACCAGTTATCAAGATGATGTCATTCCACATGAGATTGTATGAGATGAGTCCAAGGAGTTGGATGGAGCACCGTCCAACGACCACTGTGATCAAGAGAACTAGAGTGTCAGGAAAAGTTGTAGAATGAAAAAACAGTCACCATGGACCAAAACTCATCCCTGGGCATGTGCTCCTTCCCATGGGCTTCTTGAGGAAAGCCCAAAGAGTTTGGGGTTGTGAAGGATGCACTGAGGAACTAGAAAGGTTGTACTGCAAATAGGAGATAAGCTTCATCTTCTAAAGGAAAATTGTGATGCCAGAGCCTTGGAGTTGGAAATTTTAAATTATTCACTTTGTCGAATAACAATCTAATGAGTGTTATTGAGCCTTATGTAATTGAAATCCAGGGCCACCTCATTGAATACCATGTTAAATGGTTTTGAGTTGCTCCTAATCACACAAAGAAAGGTCAGGTGAGTAGAGATTAAAGTTGGATCCTAGTGTATGTGGATTTGACAGAGGTTGGGTTTGGTCAGGTGAAATGTCATTTGTGGTGTGTAGGATAGTTGAGGAGGATCCATCCCTGTGTCTAAGACAATATTACTAGTTAAACATTTAAGGGGGTGTGCTACCATGTCCCCTAGTTGTATAGCTAGGTGGGATGGTGTTAGCCAACCCCCACCTTCATTTGTGCTTAACACACCATATAGGGTCTTAATATTAACAAATTAAAATTAAAACAAAATAAAATGTATAATATAATAATAAAAATATTAGAATTTTACCTATATACCAACATATATCCACTTAAGCATGGATCTAACATGAGTAGAGAGGGATCAAATTTCTTCAAATGCGAGCTTATTTTAAAGTGTAAAAAACAATGTGTAATTTTTCATTGTTTAAATTGTATTTTTGAATGATATAGAGATTACATAGAGATTACCATGGGTTGTCAAAACCTAGAACCCAAAAACCACCAATGGTAAAACTTCATATATATTTTAAAAGAAAATATTTTATGCTAAAAGAAAATATTTTAATGTTGTATATAATAAATAACCAATGTGAGTTATGAATAAAATATTTTAATGTGAATTAATATTGATGTATACTTAAAAATATATTAATTAAAAATGTAGAAATTTTGAATAATTTAACTCATATTCAATGGAGGTTATCCTGATCATGTACTATTGCGGAAAACATACACAATACATAAGCTCCTCTACGTTGATCATCAAATATAGCAGCATCAATAACAATAAAACATCAAGAGCATTCACACATTAACACAGTATGTATCCCGGGGAAAGCATCTCGCTAAAAACCCCAACTATCTGTATATTAATGATTGAGTCATGTAACATTACACACCATAATACTTCTCACAAGTATCTCCACCTCTATTACACACAATACAACTCAGATTTGAATCAATCCCTGGCTCAAATCTCTTCCGCTGCTTGCCTGCCTCCATTGCCCAATACCTGCAAGAGAAATGATGATAATACCAAGGCAGCCACGTCTTTCCTTGGCTAAATCACGTATTTCCAAGCTACAATACGTGCAAACTCATTGGCATACTCAATCCCCTGATTTGTGCAAGATCTGGTGCACAACTATAGTCACAACTGATAGCAATCTGATTCTCTAACACCTGTCCCTGCTGAACTGAACATGCACTGACATGCAACTGAGTTAACTGATGTATTCATTAGTTGTATTATGAGTTAATAACTTGTGAATTAATTAATAACTAATTCACCCAACTCATCTCTAGTCTATTTGCCAGTTAGACTAAATACAACCAGTTTAACAAAGCTAAACTGAACACAACTCCATCAACTGCACCTCCAGTCCACTAAACTCAACTCACTTGAGTTCTAACTGAAGTCCTGCATGCAAATATTAGTCATCCATAGGTAACCACGTATTTCCTTCTGGGATCTGCATGTACCACATCCGTAGCTCATCCTGAAGTGCTCCAAGAGAATAAGACAAAGTTTATAGTCTAAATATTATTATGAGCTAATAATATTTGACTGTTCTATATTTAGACTGAGCAGTCACTCCGCTGTGATCTAGCAGTCACTCTGCTGTGATCTAAAAATAGAAGTCCATCTATTTTTTCCAACTTGATCAATAATCCATAAACAACAACCTACAATCCATAAACATGATCCATATGTCTAAAAATAGACATAGTCTAAAAATAGACTTGCGCCAAAAATAGCCTGCGGGCCCACTTAGTGAAGGCGACTAATTTCCACTAAGCTCCATCATCTTGTTGCATTCTCAACAAGCATTTCTTGTTGCACACTTTTCAACACTTTCTACGTAAGTTGGATATGATTTAATGATGTTATATTGTTGTGGGGTGAATTAATGTGTAAATGATGAAATGCAATTATCTAAAGCAAAGAACAATATAGCCCTAAGAAAAATTAACAAATATTAGGTAACAAACATACCCCCCAGGGTCTTGTCCCAAGCATAACGTAAGTGAGAGGAATTGAAGGGCTTTGTATTATTCAGGTGGGAGGCTATTATAATGGGTAGACTGAAAGTACAAAGAGAGGAGGGAGGGTCCCACGTTGGTCCCCTCCTCCACTCTCTCACTCCTCCATTTCTCTTCCCTCTTCCATTAAACACTCTCCCTCCTCCACATAATTCTACCAATGTACCACCCATATCCTCTTGTGTTATAAATTAACATTTTATATTAACCTTTTTTTATTTGATTATTTTTATATGTTTATTGAGTTTATTTAAGTCAAATAAAATTTGTTTTAATTATTTTGTAATTATCTATCTATCTATCTTATAGATAGATAGATAGATAATTACAAAATAATTAAAACAAATTTTATTTGACTTAAATAAACTCAATAAACATATAAAAATAATCAAATAAAAAAAGGTTAATATAAAATGTTAATTTATAACACAAGAGGATATGGGTGGTACATTGGTAGAATTATGTGGAGGAGGGGGATTGTTTATATATATATATATATCGTTGATTAATTTATTTCAAAATTATTTTTATTGTTCAATTTTTAAATCTATTCATATGTTTAAGAATGTATATTTTAAAATTAAAACATTAATGAAACTACCCATATTTGTTTCACAAATTGTGCATTTTGCAGCACTTTGACAGTTTTGACACCTAAACTTTGGAAGGCTCTATCTTGAGTTTTACTTAGCCAAATGAGGCACAAGATGGATTGTTCGAAAGATAAAATTATGGAGAAAAGTATGGAGGCATTAACTCAGGAAAATATGAGCATTTAATATGCCAAAAAACTTAGCAGAAGTTGAAGCTGCAAATTTGATGCTAGAAATGAATTTGGTAATTTGTTTAGGAAAATTTTTAGTTTGCCCAAAATGGCTTGTTGTTGCAAATTAATTTTGAATATTAATTTTGAATAGAAATTGTCTCCATATGAAGAAATGTGTGTAGGTTTTTAACCCCGTACAGAAATTACCTGCATACGAATTCTAAATCATAGGAAAATAAAAATGCGAGAGCATAACACATAAAACACATATACACAGAGATTTCCCACTGGATCTCAAAACCGAGACTACCAGCTTGATTTTTCATTATGTTCCTTTCAATGTTACAATACATATTTATACATGCCGAAGCATCCAATACCATGGACCGAAAAACCATCGCGTCCAATACCATGGACCAAAAAAAAACCATCGATCCAATACCATGGACCGAAAACCATCGCGTCCAAAAAACATGTGCGAAAATCATGCACAAAACCATAGGTGGGTCCGCCCAACCTAACATAGGGTCCAAAACCAAAATTTTCCGGGGCGCTGCCCTGGACCCCATAAAGTGGGGTTACGAGTACCCCTCAAACCCCCTGTTAACTATGTGGAAAGAATATAACACAACCCAACACAAACCTCTGGCATTTATCATAGGATCTCAAATTAAAAGACATTAGAAAACAGAGTGGGCCAATAATACCCAGCTCTGAGGATCTTGTGGGCTATGGTTTTCCAATAGTGATGTCCTCCTCAGATGCTGGAATGAAACTGACGCATGACCTCCACAGATTGTTCTTTGTCCAGACACCTTAAAAGGATTCCAGATGGATCCCTCCAATAAAGCAAGCTTCCATGAATACAGAACTTGGTTGCTTTGAGCTTAATAGTCCTAGATTGGCTCGAGCTAAGACCTGGAGGAACTTCTAGCTTCAAAAAAAATTGAGCTATTCTAGAATACCATTCACAAGAAGCTAGATTCTCAGCCAACAACCGGTCATGTCCTATTGTTGCTTCTTCTATTTGTCCATCCTCTAAATTTGTACCCATGCAGTTTATGTCCAACATTTTGCAATTTTCTTCAGCCATCAGCGAAGCGAGGCCTTGGCCCTTAACAAGCTTGGCAAGCTTCAATTCTATGTTGAATTCAATAAGCTTTGCAATCCATTTAGCCCTTCTTCCATCAACATCTGGCTGTGTTAGGACATCCTTTATTGAAGCAGAGGGCACATATGCAATTACCTTAGAGTGCAGAATGTAGATTCGGAAAGCTTTTAAAGATTTGATAAGAGCATATGCATGTTTTTTGATAATATCATACCTTAGTTCAGCATCCCTTAAGGTTTTGCTGAAAAATGCCATTGGATGCTCTGAATCCCCATCATCTTTCTGCAATAAGACTGTTGCATGGGTGTCACCGAAAGCAAAGGAGAAGATATGGAACTCCTTGCTATAGTCTGGGTTGATTAAAGTGGGAGCTTCCATAATAGCTCTTTTGATGGCTTCAAAAGATCTTCTTGCTGCATCAGTCCATTTGATCTCTGATCCCTTTTTCAGCATAGAGGTGATATGCTTTACCAGTTCTGCAAAATTAAGAATAAACCTCCTTACAAAATTTATTTTTCCCAGAAAGGATTGGGTGTCCTTTTTTGATCTTGGAACAGACAAGGCTTGTATTGCTTTCACTCTCTCCTAGTCAATCTTGATCCCTGCAGCAAAAATAATGTGTCCTAGAAGTTTTCCCTCTTCTAAAACAAATTGTGACTTCTTAGGATTTACTGATATCCCAAACCTTCTGCACTTCAGAAACACTTTCTTCAAATGCTGCAAATGATCTTGATGGCTGCTGGAGTATGATGTTATATCATCCAAGTAGACAAGGACAAACTTATCCTTCTCCCCTACAAACACTATATCCATGGCTCTTTGAAAGGTAGCCCTAACATTCATCAGCCCAAAGGGCATCTTAGAGTACATAAAAGTGCCCCAAGGAGTGCTGAAATCAGTCTTTTCTTGGTCATCTGGATGTACAACAACTTGGTTATACCCTGAAAATCCATCCAGGAAAGACCTAACTTTGGCTCCTAAGAATTTTTGTAGCAAATGCTCCATCTTTGGCAGGGGATAGTTGTCCTTCTTAGAGAATTTGTTCAGGTTCTTGAAATCAACACACAACCTGATTTCTCCACTTTTCTTCCTCACCACTACCAAGTTGGCTACCCACTTTGAATACCTCAGAGGAGCTATGATTTTGGCGGCCAACAAGTTACTGATTTCTTTTTTAATCAGAGAGAGGAGAAAAGGATTTATGGTTCTCAGCTTCTATTTGAAAGGAATGGTGTCTCTCTCCAATGTGATCTTATGCTGGATGATATTTTTGTCATAAGTTTTAAGATCACTGTATTCCCAGGCAAAAACATCAGCAAATTGCTTCATTAAGGGGCAGTACTCAGAACTTTGGGTAGCAGACAAATGGGTGGACAGATTTATATACTTTGGATGATCTAGACTCCCTATATTATGCTTATGGACTACAGACTAATTTTCTTTATGGGCAATCCTATGAGGCACATCATTATGGTCAAATAACTTCTCAAAAGGCACTAGCCCTTTAGGTATATGATTGCTAGGCAACTGAACAATGCTGTCTTGGCCAATTCTGTTTCTTAGCTGGGGTTGGGGACATTTCTCCAAGGTTTCATTCTCTTGGTCAATTTGCATTTCAGAGAATTCATCAATGACTTGCAGAAACCTATTTACTTCATCATCATCCTCAAAGATTTTCCAGTGCTGGACATTATCAGGCAAGGATGGTCTATATTTTATCTGGACTTCATAATCCAATCTAGGAGGCATGGGAGGGATGAACATCCTAGCAGACACAACAAGGGAGTCAACAAGCTGATTTTTTACTCTAGGAATGTATGAGATGCAAAAACTATCAAAAGATTCTTTGAGTCTCCATACCTCATCTCTGTATGCTTTCAGCCTTGGGTGCCTTGCTTGGAATGTTTTGTTCACTTGTTGAATGATGAGATCAACATCTCCAAATGCTTTTATGTCTCTGATTCCCATGTCTTTGGAAGTGTTTAAGCCCAATATCAGAGCCTCATACTCAGCTATATTGTTGGTGACCTGAAAAGTCAGTTTAAAAGACATATGTGTGCTTTCTTGCTTTGGAGACACCAGCACCACTCCTGCTCCTGCAGTTTCCTTTGAACAGGCTCCATCAAAGAACATATCCCAAGCCTGATTTCTCCCTTCCTCTTCCATGGTCTGGCATATTGGTTTCTTAAGCTACACCAAGGCCCTATGGGATTCTTCAATTTGGAGAATACATGCTCCAAAATCAGTGTCCACAACATAAATGGGATGATTAGTGGGGTTATTCTCATCGCTGATGATATAGGCCAGCTAGGCTTCCCTGTATAGTCTTCTACTTTCTCCTCCAAAAACTGGGATAGTGGCAGAAGACAAGTCATTTTGCAATGTCCTACCCAATCTCTTAATCCATCCTTTGGAAAGTAGCATACCAAACTTAGGGGGGACATTTGCTACTACAATATCCATCATCATGCTCCTCATGGGTAGCTGAGTTAGGGTGATAGCTAAGTCTTTGATTAACCCCAGATATTTCACCTTCCTCGAATCAAAGAAAAACAAGTCATGATAAGGTCGGGTAATATCAAGGCCTAACTCTTCCATGACATCTTTGGGCATCAAATTATGACTGGCACCTGTGTTCAGCAGATAGTTGTGAAGGATTTTGTCATGAATGGTTAAGGAGACATAAAATGATGGGGAATTGTCATCAATAGGTTCAGTCATTGGGCTAAGCACAACTGCAGGTTTATCATCTTGTAAGTTCACATAGTCATGGGATGCTTGTGTGGCTTTCAGCTCAAGGGAATCAAGGATGGGCTTCTTAAAGACCTCACTCTTTACAAGTTCTATTAGAGGTACAAATATTTTTAACTTCTGGACTTCTGATTCAAAACTGAAAGGGTAAGGGGACTTGTCAGGGCCTCTTACCTCTTGAGCTGGTGCTTTCAGGATGGTGGGATCAACTGTCAGTTGCTTCTGCTTGATGATTTGCTGCTCTGTGGGGACAGCAGCTCTTTGGGTAGGATTCTCCTTGACATTACTTGTTCTTGAACTCAAGTTATATCTTTGCTGGTCTTCAGTTTGTAGAACAACTTCTCTGTCCCACTCTTGATAGGTTTGGTCCCTGAGTAATGACTCCTTGTAGGTAGCTAATGTCAAAAAGGAAACACTGCCCTTGTCTTCCATGCAGTGAATCTCATCCCCTTCATCAAACTACTCCTCCTCCATGACTATGTTCTGGAAAGGAGTCTTAACCCTTTGTTCTTCACTAACCTCTTTTCCCCTCTAAATGATCTGCAATTGTTCATTTTCTCTTCTGAATGGATTTGGATTTCTAGGAGCAAATGTATTAGAAATCCTTGCCTTCCTAGAACTCTGCTCAACCTTCAGTTTGGAAATTTCAGCAACCAATGACTATCATTTTAGTCATTCTATCTATTTTGGGTTTTGAAGATGAAGAAGACGAGGAAGACTCACCTATCTGCCTCCTTCTATCAACATGCCCTTTGAGTTTCTCTATAGCCATGATATTGGATTCCACCTCCAAGGCTGCATCTTGCATTTCAGCTAGAGAAGCACAACTTCTCTCTCTTAATAGCAGGCAGAAATCAGAATCAAAGGCATTGGCATAGGTGAGTTTGACAGAGGTGGGGGTAGGCTTCACTTTGGCTGGTATCTTGCTAGACATATGATTAAATATTTTATTAAAATCAAACAATGACTCACCATTTTCCCTATTTAGGTTGCTAGACTCAGTATGGTAGTATAGCAGGTCTTTCTTATCTCCCCAATGCTTTAAACACGCATCATCTAATGCTTCAATGTCTACTATAGACCTAGGAGTCAGCTCTCTGAACCACTTTCTAGCCTCTCCATCAAGGCTTTGGACAAATACTCTCATCCACACATCATCTTCACTGATATCTAGGTTATCAGCATAGCTATAAAAAGACTCAAGGTGTTCTTCAGCTGTTACCCACTCTATACCAGTGAACTTAGGCATGTATTTCTGATATTCTTCTACAGGCATGGAATTCAAAGGAATAGGTATGACCGTGGGTACATACCTAGTAGTTATGATTCTTTCCATTTTGGTGGTTGCTTGTGGGCCTGCCATGATTGGGGTAGATGGAAGGGTACTGGCAGTTTCAAAGGTAGGGTGTTGAGAAATGACTGACAGGGCTAAAGGAATATGATGGACTGGAAGGGAGGTTTCCTTTTGATTGAGATCCAAAGGGGAAATTATTGAACAAGGAGCTTTATGGATCTCTGAGAGTATTTCTTCACTGATAATATAGGCTCTATATTTTCAACATATGCATGCTCAGTTACAAGCCTTTCTTGTAGGGATACATAAGATTGTTTAGGCTTACCTGATCCTGAGGCTCCTTTTTGTGATGTCTTTCTTTGCTTGACAATCTTCTCAGGGTCAGGTATTGGGTTAGTTGTTGATTTCTGAGGATTTCTCCAAGTGTGTCTCCCAAACTGAGCTAGAACTGTGATGTGGAGTCGCCAAAAGGTGAATCCTCCAGTAGAGTTTCCAGATAGATGATTAGAACCAAGAATATGTCCAGACTTTGTCTATCATCAAATTTGGATCTGTGTCATTCTCCTAGGGAAGCTGAGCTTCAATCTCCTCTCCCCGACAACGGCGCCAATTATGTTAGGATTCCAAGAAACTCTCCTAGGTTGTAGCTCGGAGATGCCTAGTAACATATAAATTCAACTATTGTTGCAAGGTTTAATGGAAGGTTTGGTTCAAGCCAGATAACCACTTCTACTCTGTTTCACTCTAGACATGCATGAACACCCTCAGACTACAAGGCTTTAGACCACCAATTCTCATAGTTTAGATATAAGGTGAACGTGGAGAATACTAACCACACCAATAGATACACATGACCATGTGATGGCCAGCTGCAACTAGTACACAAACCTGCAAATCTAGCTTATTACTGCAAAGACAGGATGATAATTCTCCTGTATTAGACAGATAGAAACTTGAGTAACCTGCTCTGTGATGTATTCAATATCTTAACACAGAGATAAGATGGTAGTTATCTAGTGCTAAACATCAAAAGATCAAGAACACAACATATCAGGCACAAGCTTAGAATAGAGGAAAATGGATAGTGAGCAATTAACAGCAAAAGAAGCTTGTATTTGCTGAAAATGAAGATGAGACGCTGCAAGTGACAAAATGTCTACAGTCTCTAGAAGTTGAACCTTACATCAAATGCCAACCTTGATTACATCTTGCTTCTAGATATTTATAAGTTTTCATTACAATGGCACTTGGCCATTTAGGTAGGGAGGGGTCATAATTGACCACCAATTGCATTTAACTGACTAATGGAGTCTTTGAACTAGGTTGCTTGTTTCAGTGGGTGAATCTGATCTGTTCAGGCATTGTGCTATCCTTTAAGCGATTGGAGTGCTCGTACCAGTGAAGTCCATGACTAATAAATTCAGTTACAGAGTTGTGGTATGTCCTTTTCTCCTTTCACCATGCTTTATGTTAAATATAGTTGTTGGAGATATTACTATAACTGATGCTAGCAGAGCTAGTCATCTCCTTCTTCGGGCAACAGAATGGTCAAGGACGTGGGATGCATGGGCACACGAACAGTTGGGATGAGAGAGAAGGATGAAATTCGGATTGGGGAAATGAATGGAGGAGATGGCTCAGAAGAGGCTATCGGCCGAGGCGGGAGTGGGGTGTGTTAGGGCCGTTGGATCTTCATCGGGCAGATTGGACAGTCATTGGGCGACAGAGTTGCATGGTCATTTAACGGGCGAGGGTAGTTTGATCAGGCAATAACAATTTTCATCGCACTACTTTCGGGCACTAAGTGGTAAATGCCTGGGGCCAAGTGACTCCACTCAATGATCGACACGTAGCAGTGGATGAGAGGGAAAAACAACTCTCATCACGCGCTATCGCTCGATCAAGGTGACAGTGTGATGGATGCGAAGATTGTCGGATTGGGCGAAGATGCATATGACAGTGGAAAATGGTCGATTGGGTCACTTTATTGGGTGCGATGTGGGCCGTTAGATTATCGGGGAATGATCAATGACGGGAAAGCGATGAGGGTTTTATGAGTGCATGAGGGCATATGGGTAGGGTTTTATGGGTGCTTTGGGGTTTTGCACATGGGGCTGAGGCCAAGGGAATTTTGTTGGGTTTAGAAGGTTTGTTTAGGAAATGAGGAAAATTAAAGGTGAGAGGGGTGAAGAAAAAGGGAAAGTGACCAATTTAAGCCCCTTTTTGGGCATAACCAAGCAGACCAGATCTCCTTCTGGCATTAGAAAATCAACACTGCATTGCAGAGCTAACAGGCACTATGCTTGGAGGGCTACAACATACAAGATCTTAAGGGCATGGTTTTATTGGCCTACTCTATTTACATAGGTGGGAGCAAAGGTTAGGAGCTGTACACAGTGTCAAATGTTTGGTGGAAAGTAGAGATTAGAATCCCTTCCATTGGTTCTAGTCTTAGTCCAAGCACATTTCCTTCAATGATGATTGGATTTCATATTGACTGCTACATATTACTTTACCAAATGGGTAGAGGCCGTTCCAGTCAGAAATGCAACTGATATTGTTATTATCAAATTTAATGAAGAATACATATTGTCTAGATTTGGATGCCCCAGGAAAATAGTGACAAACAATGAAACATCATTCAACAGTACTAAAATGATTGAGTTTTGTCAGAAATATCATATCTTGTTGCATCATTCTACTCCATACTATCCATAGGGAAATGGACTGGCAGAGTTCTCAAATAAAAGTTTGGTTAAAGTTATAAGTAGAACATTGGAGGATCATAAAAGGATTTGGGATAGTCATCTCATTTATGCACTTTGGGCCAACATGATTTCACCAAAATGATCGACAGGTAGATCCCCTTTTCAACTCATTTATGGTAAAGAAGTTATATTTCCCACACATTTAGATTTTCCTATCATGAAGTTTTTGAAAGAGTCAAATGAGGAGCCTGATGACTTCTCTCCAAAAATAAATATGATCATAAAACTAAATGAAGATAGAGATGAAGTTAATTAAAAGCTTAAGAAATATCAGAGTAAAATGAAAATCTTGTTTGATAGGAAATCTAGGGAAAGAGATTTTAGGGAAGGTGATTTGGTACTAAGATGGGATGCTATAGCAGAAGACAAAGGTAAACATGGCAAGTTTGACAAATTTTGGTTGGGACCTTTTAGCATTGCTTAGGTTAAGGGTAATAACACTTTCATCTTGCAGAATTTGGAGGGAGAGTATTCCTCATTTCCTGTCAATGGGAAATACTTGAAGCACTACATTTAGTATCTAGCGGTTTCCATTCATTCATCATTATATTATATGGGAGAGTTTATTTTACATGCAATGTGTTTTTTTTCAACAGGGACCCCATTAGCTCGAGGAGAAGGCAGATGGATTTGCAAGTTCTCTGGAACCTGCAAGAGGAAGTAGTCCCCAATTGGAGCCGATGTTGTAACATGATTTATTTTTGATAGGTTAGTTTTCATTTTATAAAATAGGGTATGAAAAACTAAAGAAAAAATGGAAATATGAAAAAATAAAAAATACAAAAAGAGAGGTGAAATAAAACCCCATCAAAAGAAAATAAAATTTTAAATGTCTGTTTAAATGCTACTTCATATAAATTTATTTGCATTGTAATAAATCAAGGTTTTGTGTGCAGCTTGTTTACATGCCACAACCTTTTCTTTTGATTTGGATCATATAGTTTAATCTTGATCAAATCATTTAAATTTATGTCTAAGATTAGTGAATAAGTTCACCAAACTATTTAATCTTGGTCAAACACTAGAAGATAGGATAGAATAGGATAAATTAAGGACCTAATATGCTCAAAATTTGGCCAAAGTTGTATTAGAATAGGATTACAAGTGAATTAGATAAATAATAGTTGCTAGTCTAAATGCGCCAAAATTAGATTAATTTTTAATTATGACTTAATTACCTTTAAATCAGTGATTAATTTTTGTAAATAAACATTCATATGCTTTTTAGTCAATGTCGATAAACGGCAAAAGTGATTTGTTGTGAAGTGATAAATTTCGAGCACAAATAAACGGTGATCTGCTTCCTTGCCGAGATCATCAGCGAGGAAGCCACTTCGCACCCCCTCGCTATGATATGTGATAATGGTAGGGGGGCGGTGCGAAAAGTTGTTTTACCCATGCAGGCTGCCCACTAAGTGTCACCTCCTCCATGCTTCACACCCACCTCACTCCTTACCACTTACCACCACCCCCTCTCCGAAATCCGCCTTCTGGTTTCCCACGCCTCCCGGCACCATGCCAACGATTATGTTCGCCTTCCAACCCCAACCATTACATTCTGCGTGTCCCTAACCATTGCATGTCGGATGTCCCTATCTGTTGCAACTATCCATTTCCTCCTGTTACTATTCTCCCTTTGCATTAAATTCCAATATTCCCGATCAGTAACAACTTTCTCGTAATGGTAAATTAATCTCGTCATAAATAATCCCTTTGTCCCATTATGCCTACTTTCCTAAACTTTGCTTTTCACTATTTGATTTCATTGTTCTTGTTTTACAGTCTACACCACTGTCGAGCCTACAACCAGTATGCATCACCTTAAGGTATCTCTATTTCTTTTTCTCTTATGCTTCATTACAATTCTGTAACCATGGCTCCTTAAAGAAAAGACAAGCCATCTGCCAGTTCTTCTACATTACAGGAAAACCCAAAATCCTCTGATGCCTTAGACTCGGGTCACATTCCATTGACTGACTAGTATTTCATAATCACAGACACAGAATGTGAATTCGACATGTTCGAATTACATAATTGGCTTAAATACACCTATATTGACTCTAAAGATGACATAAATCTATGGGAATCCCTTTTGCCTCTGTACATGTTTCCTCAAACCTATTCTTTTCCTAATCTAGTCATGTGGTGTCAATCTAAGTATAACCCTTTACAGAGAACCGTGGTAGCTCAGAATGGAGACATTATGATATCTATCATCCTAGAAATCATAAACAAAATTCTTATGATCCCTGAAATCGATTCCCTTATCTTTTTCTCCACTGCAGTATTTATAGACCTATATCATAAGCTCACCTTCCCTCAAAGAGATCATATTTTTGAGATCTTTCTCCCTAACGATGTTGAACTCCCTAAAAAGAATCCGCTTTATCCAATGTCCATGTTCCCTGAGAGAGCTAAACACATAATTTCCCTAGTTTCTTGCTTGTTAGGCTACCAAACAAATCAATGGGTAGATGAAGCTATCCAAGGTTATCTATCCATTTTCTCTAAAGAAAACAAACATGCCTTCATGTGTAATTACAGTCAAATCTTGGCTGAATCTATGCATGAGAAATTGATGAATATAAATATTGAAGGAGAGTTTAAATACTCCTTCGTGCTAGTACTTATGTTTATTTTTCAGCAGGGAGACATGTTACCTATTTTTCGACACAAGCAAGATGATCAACAAGTGAATCAAGAAGTCACAGAGTGGACCTCATTGATTATGAAGAATTCAACCAAGTTCATATTTTCAAACTTCATTGATTGTTTCATTAACCCAGTTGCACAGCTTCTCAGCAGCCAAAGTGAACCCAAGATTAGTACTGAAATCAAAAGGATCCTGCATCTCAGTGATCAAGCTAGAACAGGAGACTGGTATCTTTACCAGAACTATACAAAGATTAGAGTATATTGATGTGAATTGACTCCATATAAATTGCCCAAATATGTTCCAATGAGAATTTTCTCTCTGGAATATATTAGGCAAATGATTAATATGGTTGAAATTCATTTTATTTTAGGGAAGATGAAATCTTAGTTCAAGGTAAAGTCACAAGTAGGATCATTAATTTGTAATACTAGATCAACAGGTTTAGAAGTAGATGCAATAATCAAACAGATGTGTTTCCAACCAAGCTTCACCTAGTCTTATGACCCATTCAGTATTATCTCAAACTTAAGGGTGGAACTCAAAACCACACCTTACAATCATACACCAAGACCAAAGATTGAGAAGTATAGAAATCAAGAGCAATGGGAGGATAATACACTTCAAGAAGAAGAAGAACATGTTCTACCTCCTTATACTCATTAAAATCCTACTTCTCACACCAAGTAGGACAAGAGGCCTAGAGAAGGATCTTCATCATCAACAGTTGGAGAAAAGGAATACATTCATTATCAGAATAAATCAAGGATTGGCTCCAAAGGCACTACTACTATTCAAGGTTAGAAGGACCCTATAATCATCAATTTCGATGATTCATAGGTTTCTATAGGGACAAAAGAAGTTGTTATCACTACTCCATCTTCTTCTTCAGCTTCATAGAATTTGTTAGAAATCACCCAATCTGTAGCAGAAATTGAAATAGAGGAGCCAAACATCTTCACTAATTTCCTCGAAATTAAGCAGAAGAATGAAGCTTTAAAGGAAAATGTTTATGCATGGTTTTGGAAGTAGAATTCTACTTCACAGCACAAGTTGTTGACATCTTTTGACAATGAAAAGGGTAGAATGCAAATGGCTTTCCTACAAGCCCAAGTGCCTTTTCCCAAGGCTTCTTCTGATTACAAGAAGACTCTATTTTCTTTTGATGCTAATCATATACACCCAATTGATCAAATTGACATGCATAGGCAGTCCGGTGAGATGTTTTTCTCTATCATTACCAATACTGATATGGCATTGTCAAAACTCATAACTGCTATGTCAAATGTGCAGTCACAATTGAAGATTGAAAATATAACATCTTTAGCAAAGGATAATAGAGTCAAGTCATTAGAAGACTTAGTGATTAAAATTGGATATGACCGTATTGATGTTAAATATGCAGAAGATATTATCAAAAATAAAAAATGCATATTACAACATTAAGGAAGCAACTCAAAGTACCTTCTACAGAGCCCTCAGACCAAGGAGATGGAAGAAAGTGAATAGCACAAGGAGGAAATGCTCAAGTTGATCATTGAGAAGAATGTATAGATAAATACCATGGAGGAGAAAATTGAGAAGTTTCTTAAGGAAAAAGAGTAATCTTCTTATTTAGCTATAGCTTCGATCACAACTATTCCTATTACAATGTCCAAAATAGTAGGGGAATCGACGTCAGCCACAACAAAATCTACATAAACAGCAGGAGATTTGAATAAACTCTTACAGGAGCTTACTCAATAGAAACAAGAAAACGAAAGGCTTCACAATAAATTTAAGAATTTGGAGGTTTAGAAGATAAAAAATGACACTTTGTATGTTGAAGAAATGCGGAAGACCCATAGGTTGACCATAGTGATAGAAGAGTTGTTGAGTGATTCATTAATGGCTCAAACCTTGGCCCAAGCCAAGGAGAGAATTTGGGCAGATATTAGTCAGGCCATAACTGACGTATGGCCCTCCATTCAGATCATTCTTTAGCAAGAGGAACTTATAAACAGATATTAGATAGTTATTGATGAAGTTAAGAAACTTCTTAAAGACAAACCGAGGAGACATGATCTGAGTTCTTAATTCAAAAACCAAGGCTGAGTTGGAACATATTGAGATTCTGGATAGAAAAAAACCATTTTGGAGATCAAGAAGGTTTTACAGAAAAAGAACCTTATGACTCAGTTAGAAACTAAGTGCCAAACCTTGAAGACTTACGCTCAAAGGTTTCATTTTAAATTTTAATTTACTCAATCGCAGAGGATTGCTAGTATTAGTGGCCCCAAATGATAGGTTGATCAGTTTGGAAGAAAATTGCCAAAAGCTTTATACTATAGCAACTGATAAAGCAAGTTTTGCAGGCATAAAGGGTCATAATACAGGGAAACAAATGTTAGAAGCTTTAGATTTTGACTTGACTATTAAGCATGAGATTAAACACATTTTTGTAAATAAGCCCACTTTTAAGAAGTACATCGAGGTTGATGAAGTTCACAGGAAATTGGTAAATATTTCTATACCAAGTGAAGACAGATGGGATCACTTGTGTGAAGTTATCGAGTAACTTTCTCAACAACTGAAAGACAACTGGGGAGCACTTTTTGGAGGCCACATTATCAACAAATTCCTAAAGGATAGTGCCAACACTTAGCAGTTTTGAAATTCCTATAGTTTTGTACTATTTTGTATTTTTGTTTTGAAAATTTCTAGAATTTTTTTTTTGTATAAATAAATCCTCCTTCGAGTTATTAAGGGTTGAACCCTTGGATGAGCTTTGAGAATAGAATTGTAACCGAGATGGAGATTTTCTTCAAGTTAATGAAAGGATTCTAAATTTTCCTTCTATATTTTGTCTCCTAGTAAGTTTTTCTTATGTTCTTATTTCATTGTCTTTCTTCATGTATTTAATTATTTATGCAGAGATCTGGGTAAGCTCATATTGAGTATCAGTCAATCTTAAATCCCCTGTGAAGTTATAAACAATAATTAGGGACTAGTTTATAAGACTATATGTTATTATAAACTCCTCTATATCAATTAATTGTCACACCCATCTGCATTCGTTTAAATATATTTTGTTCTACAGGAAACATTGTTTGCATGTATTCTTTTCTTATAACCAATGAAATATTTTGTCTAAATATTTATCAAGTTATATTTCATCAAGATTCTTCTATTAACCCATTTTAAATCAATTAACTATTTTTAAACAAATGGCAGCCCTTTCATCCAACTTAGTAATTGTTAAGGCTTAAGCACCTGTTTTCAAATTATTCATAACATCGATCATCCAAAAACTTTATAAACAAACAAAACATTTTAGATGCTCTCGTGTTGGTTTAAGGGGTCCCGAGCTAGGTTCAGAGTTAGTTGTACCAACCAACAAAACCCTACACTGCTGGCCCTTTCGGCAACAACCCACGTAGCGTAGGTTGTAGTCTCACCTGAAGTAGTGTTATGGGATGCAAGAACCAAGTTTTTGCATCCAAAGAAATAACTTCTAAATTCACAGAAGTGGATAACTATTCATTTCATATTTCATTAAGATAGGTTTGGTGAGTTCACGTAGCATTTATTAAATAATTTAGATAACATATCATTAATCGACAACATATAACATAAACATATTCAATAAAAATACTCAGTAATTCTTTAAGAAACTGCCTTTATTGATCTTCAATTCACCTATTACAGGGTCCCTGTGCACACAGCTGCAGGGGTCCATGCACTCAGCTGCAGACTCTGCCCAGGCCTCCTACGCACTCAGTTGGAGGAGCCTTCCCTTCTCTACCTAAGTGCAGGAAGTAGATCCTTTCTACCTTATCACTTGCCCAAGAAAACAAAACTCTTCAATGTACTCAATTCTCTATCAAACATTATCTCTAAGACTTGCTAAGAATAAACTATTTTTAGCTTTTCTAATACAATACCACAGCCCCCGGCTCATGGGTGAGTCTTCAAAATCGACCAAAACAAGGGGCTAAGACCCCATTGACACATATCTATATGCACGCTCCTTGTCCACATTTCACAGAGAATTAACATCTTTTACAAAATTCTTTACAAAAAATGACTAATTTAATTCAATTCTACCCCTGGGGACCCCATCTCGATAGGTCCCCAACACAAAGATCGTGACTCGCCCTCGAGTCACTTGACTGGTTGTTCCACTTTCTAATGGAGATCATTGAATGCCTTGGTCAATGTTTAAAGCTCTGCGATACTCTATTATGTTGCTTGATGTACCTCCTGGACCAATTTCTCTGTGGTTGGCCCCTTTACTGCAAGGTGCATATTCCTTTGGGTCTGCTGCATGGCCTTCAGCTTCTCATGAATGATCTGTGAAAGCTGGCTGGCTTCCTCTGTCTAAGGCTGAAGCCAATCTCTTAGTAAGGACTGCTTTTTTTTGCAACTCCTAGTTTTGTATTAACTTTTCCTTACCTTCCTACAAGTACGTGAAGCAATAGACTGGCGCCAACATTCGCGTCGTTGTACTAATCTCATCATATTGTTGTTGCGCTTCCCTAATCTCCGTGTTCAACTATTGTAGCATAGGATCCTCTTGCAGTGTATCCCATAGGCCCATTTCTTGGGTGAATAGTTTTTCGCAACCCTGAACTGCGACATATAGTTGACCCATGGACTCTTTTATAGTTGCACCTCTTTGTTCCCGAACTTTTGGTGGTGTGGTCGGCTATAACTTCAATTGTAGCTCAACTATTTTCATCCAAAAATCGAAAGTCACCTTATCAACTTTGTCCTTTGAAGCACATACTACAACAACCAATTTTCGCACTTTGGCTGAGACCTATGCATCCTCTGGTATATTCAGCTCAGGCACGAACTTGCAGGCTTCCTCAATTGTTGTTACCGAGTTCTGGCATTGTGTTTGCAATTCCTCTTGTTCCTTCAACGCTTGAGTTTTTCTGTGAAAAGCTGCCCTTTGTTGACTTTAAACTCACTGACAATGGTGAGCGTGCATTGTTCTTTGATATTCAACTCATCTGAGACCCCTTGATGTATCACATGAAGGGTCTAGAGCGGTAGTGTGGCAAGGTTCAGTCCCATATCCTTCACTGTGCTGATCACAACGCGATCTTCATCTGATTCAATGCAGACTGAATCCTCTGGAGAAATGACTCTGAGATCTAGAGTTCATTCAATCTCTGTTACTATGCCACTTCCTTGTGTCAGGCTTGCTTGCACTCCGCTCGCTTGCTTGATACCCACCTAAATCCTATTTTCCTGAATCTGGAGTTCACGCAAATCCTTCTGGATGCTCCCCAACATCTGCATGTATTGCTGCTCAAATTGTTGTAGCACCTCCATCGTTGTGTCCCGTATCTTGTCCCTAATATCATCGAAATCACCTTATGTCAGAACCATGGGATCAATATGTGTCTGCTTATTAGAATTATTCATCTTTTGTTGTCCACTTGTCTGTTCGTGCCTGCGCCTCTTCAGGATGAAAGGAGTGCTTTGCTCCTCACCGTTGCCTCCTCCTTGTGCTAACAGTTCTTGTTCATCAGTGTGGTGGGAATTACACTTCCGACTCTCCTCGGCATCCTTCCATTCCTACTCTACCTACTCTTTGGCAGTGCATTCTTTCTCCGTGCGAGCCATCTCTATAGCTGCCTTAGCGACTTCCTTCTTCTTTTTTTCAGCCAATGCGTGTGCAACTTTTTGAGCACTTCCTTCCACTTCTGTACAGTAGAGATATCTATGCCTTTGCTATTTCCCACATCTAGCGTTGTAGGTTCATGCCACTTTGGTGGCCAATCCCCAAAAATTTCCTGTACATCTGTCTTGGTCACTAGATAAGGCAATAGATGCCAAGTTCCCTCTGGGTCCTTTGGTGCATAGATTGAGGCGCCGTGAAAGTTAGCCTTGAACTCTACATAGGTTGTCAACTGTTCGAGCGAGGTTAGGGATAACCTTGGCCTTTGGTTAACCACCATCCGAAGCTCCATCTCAATTAGGACCTAGAAAATCTTTGTTTCCTTGATTCGTGCCACATCCTTTGTGGCCTACAGTGAGGCGAAACTCGCGGCCTCAGGCAAACGTTCCTTGTGTGGAGGAAATTGGTTGTCCTCTAGTAACCTCCATGTAACTAATACAGTAGACAACCGAAGCCAAGCATAGTGAAAAGGCTTTCTTTCATCTTGGGCTTCTCTGCAGTTCGCGAGGAACTCCTGGCAGAGATACTTCAACCAATTACACTGCACGCCCTTCGTGCACTGTGCAACAAGTGACACAACCAACGCTGGAACTTCGTCCACGCGACACTTACTCATGATCTTTCTTACGAGGATATCGGTAGTGAACTATACTTCCTGGTCTTGAGTTGACAGGATTAAGTATCTACGCGACTTTTTCACAAGACAATACTCCTTGATCTTATCAAAGAGCTCCTTTTCCCCAGTTTTTCCTCCAAACTCCTTGGCAGGGTCCACTCCTTTGTAGGGAAACTTCGTTATCTTATGGAACAACATATTAGGAATATGATTCCCTAGCCACAGAATCCTATCATGCACTAGCACGAGGAGTTGGCACACACAGACCATACTGATAGGTGAGCGGTGATAGTGCGGTACTTAAAAGCATGTCCAACAAGCCCGACTTCTCAACACCGTGAACCCAATACTATAGGGATTAATGCACGGGTGTTTGATGATGTAGAAAACCCTCAAGGATCTTCTCATGATCCTTAGGAGACAGTTAGATTAGTTGCAACTATCACAAAGATACATGCATATCTATGTTTAACAAATGAATATCAAAGTGAGAAGGAATTATTACCTCGAGTCTTAGTGTGGTGTTGCGGGAGAGCGTAATGCGGCTAGGCGAAATACCCCTAAGATGGCTCCAAATCAAAACCTGCACATAGCAAAGACAAGAATAATATCACATCATAAAACCTTGATAAAAAAAATGCATGAACATATAAAATATATCTAGTTACATATAAATAAGCCACTCATGCTAGAAGATATTAGATCAGCATATAAACAAGTTTATACTACCAACGTCACAGAGTGGACAACACAACTACAGTTCTATATTGATGTAGAAAGAGTGATTAAAACCATCAGTTGCATCAGCCTTCCCTTACCCCTCCAGATCCTCTCTCTCTCTCTCCCTTCTTCACCTCTTCTGATGCCTTAGTCTAAGACTCTGCTTGATAGTCAAATAAGCAATCCTTTCAAATGTTTCGACCTCTTTCACAATGGCCCAAGCCTTACATATATAGCATGTAGGATTAGGGTTTCCAAGCCCTTCATGAGTTCCATTAGGAAAAAGCAGTGATGTTTCCATGCTTTAGTGCTCTTTCCCGTTTGTATACTCCATTAGGAATTAGTAATTCCCCCAAACAAGTCGAGTTCTAATGTTTCCCTGCTTTTATGAGCTGACATAAGAGAGAATCTAGGGATATTTTCTCAGTCAATTCACCCATTTGACCCATAAAACTTGATGTAGGTTCACTAATGCTATTCTCAAGGTAGCAAGTAGAGTTACCCTAGGCACTAATGCACCCTTAAGCTTGATGAGAAGTTTTATAAAGCAGGTTGATAGTGTCTAGACATCGTTAGCTTGACAACTGGGTCTGTGAACTTGGTCAGTCCTTCAGTCATCGTGTCTTTGTCGTCCGAGTTGATGAGGAGGTCATTTTCCTGTATAATAGATGCCCCCTAAAGTGTGAGATCAGAGGCTGTGACGATGGCCGAAATACTTTATATTTAACTGTAATTTTCTTTGGAAAAAAGAGAGAGAGGATTGGAGCTTCGGGCGGTATGAGAAACCTAATACAACACATATATATAAAACAACTAAAATCATGTCCTGAGTCAGGCATTCCCATGCTTACTAGCTATGTCAAAGTGATTTTCTCATAAAATAGATATGACGATGCTAGACGCCAATAAGCACAATGTGGAACCGGTGTCATAATAGGATCATTCTTATGAGTTGTATCCAAGAAACAATAACCGCAACTTGGGAGAGGAAACAAGGCTGAGTGATGCAAGCCTCTACCCAAGGTCTTGATTTCTGCTTCACCGAACAACATAGATTAATACATGTGAATATATGCATTGATGTCAAACATGCATGAAATCATCTGATTACTAATCAATAGTGGAGACCGTTAACATATGTGAGGATGGCCACCAATAATGGTGATGGTCTCCAAGATGCACAATACAATATAGCGAGTGCGAAAAATGTTTTTTTCATCGAACACTCGTAGAATCGTTTAACTAGGAGCCAATAATGAAAACCCCTAATCAAACACAAGGTGACCTACCACTGATGTCTACAAGTACCAAGGCACTGAAGTGTTTCTGGGTCTTCTTCCTAGATAGAGTGTTGAAGTCCATAGGAAGAGACCTATCAAAAGGTAGGAAATAAGGTGTCCTACATCAGTCGACACAAACGGGACAAGAACGATTCTTTTTTGAGGAATATTTTGAGCATTGGGTCAAAGTGACAGAGGGCATGATGGTAGGATATGCTTGATGGGTTGATGGAGGAAACAAAATATAAAGGTTTTCCCTTGAACAATAGAAGGCACGACAATGGTTTTAACCTTGCAGCACTAGACTCATGAACACCAAAGAGTGTTAGGATACAAAGATGCAAGAACATCGGGGTATATAGAATAAACTCATAAGATGGTAAGATTCATATTGAGAGGCCATCACAAGGAAGGTTTATCTGAGGGAGTGCCATGTTCAAGGGAGCAACTACTACCAAAAAACTCTTTCAAAATACGGCACATAACACAGTTGTATTGTGTACTTTCCTCATATGATTAGTTTAGAGTCCATATGGGTAAACTCATCGATCTTTTCATGTTTTTAGAGTCTAAAAAACACCGCAAAAAGAGCAACTTTATGCCCTATCTGATTAGTTTAATGAGTCCAGACAAGCAAACTCGTCGATCTTTTCATATTTTAAGAGTTTGAAAAGGATCGTAAAAAGAGCGACTCTATCCTTCATCTATGTAAATTAATGAGTCCATATGAGATAACTAGGTGGTCTTTTCATATTTAGAGAGTTTGAAAATATCATAAAGAATGAATCTAGGGTGGTCCCTTTGTCATAGTTTTTAACCGGTTTGACAAAAGTTGAATAGTATACCCGGAACGGTTCCTTTTCCATGAGTTAATATACTGAGTCCAGATAAAGAGAAACCTATGCTCAATAGATGTTTGCCTCATTTTGTTACGAGTACGAGGAGACGGAGTAAACTCGATTTTCGTCGTGAAATTTTAATGAGTCACGCGACAACAAACTAAATACCTTCATCAAATTTTAACAAGTCAAATGAAGAAAACTTAGGGTATCTTTTTCAGTTTAGTGAGCGAGGAAAAAGAGGTAAAAGAACTACTCATTCCTTTTTCATATATTTAATGAGCCTGAAGAAGGGAAAAACTTGGGGATTTTTCAATTTAAGAGCAAGAAATAGTCCCAAAAAAGAAAGCACTCATATTGTCGTCGTAACTGTTCAACGAGCCCAATGACGAAAACTAAGTGTTTTCTCAATTTAATGAGCGAGAAAAGTTCCTAAAACGAATGCTCGAAGCTTCTTCATAAGTTATTAATGAGCCTGAAGAAGGAACTTGGGGTTTTTTCAGTTTTATGAGCGAGAAAAAAGTCCCAAAAAAGAATGCTCAATTGATCTTTCTCAGTTTAGTGAGCTAGAAAAAGAGGGAAAAAGAGTTGTTCGGACCATTGTCGTCAGTGCTTAACGAGCCTGATGATGAAAAACTCAGTGATTTTTCAGTTTTAGAGCGATAAAATATCCCATAAAAGAACATGCTCATATCTTATTTGTAGTAGTTTAACGAGCCCAAAGAAGGAGACTCGAGGTTTCTCAGATTAACAAGCAAGAAAAATACCATAAAAATAACTCTCTCTCTTCTTCGTGGTAGTTTAATGAGCTTGAAGAATGAGACTTGAGGATTTTTCAGATTAACGAGCAAGAAAAATGCCACAAAAAGAATGCTCGATAGTTCTTGATCTCGTGCATGCCAATAAAAGGGTCTATGCCATGCATTTCCTCATAATACGAAGGGAAAACATCGCAGAAGTCCTTAAAAGGGTAGGTGAAGCTCGCAATTTCCTCAGGATTGTGGTTGGCTCTAATTTATATGTTTTCCATGATGCCTGTCTTGACTGAAATATCGATGAGCAATGTCTTTTAAATATTTTCGATGTTTCCCTCTGAGTCCAAAGTTTGGATAGTCGTATAAGGTGAGGAAATGATTTCAGGTGCTTCAAATGATGGGATTTGAAGAGGCATCGTGTCCGAATCAGATATCGAAACACGATGGTGAGAGTCCTCCCAAGGTCGCTCTTCTAAACACATGATCTCTCTAATAACTTTGTCCGCAGGTAGGACTCGATTGAGGGGATCGAAAGAAGGAGAAATTATGGGAGGGGAAGTGGTACCATTGGTCATGACCAAAGTGACTAGAGATTCAGATGCAGATTCAATGGCTTGGTAGGCCAATTTAGCTGGTGATAGTGACATTTGTTCTTCGTAAGTGTCAATGTCTGAAGGGGCTGGGAGGATCCAAGGATTGTTTGGTTCTTGAGGAATGGATGAAGCCATAGAGACCGTTTGTGGAATCGTTGGCGGCGGAAGAGGGAAACAACCCATCAGGGAAGATCCCTTCAATAGACCGGTATCGATACTAACGTAAGAGTCAGGTACACCACCCACTAAGGGTATAGAGCTGCTAGGTAATGGGGAATATTATGGGGTGCAAAAGGACAGCCGGTCCATTGTGACTATCTTTCCATCGAATGGAAATAGGATGATGTGAAAGACCAAAGACATAATGTCATTCGTGGCATAAGTCCAATTGCGGCCCAAAAGTAGATTATAGTCGAGTTTATGATCCATGACTTCAATATCCACTGTTACTATTTTCCCACTCAAAGTGATGGGGTAGCTAGCAAGGTGACCTTTTGGGATGAAAGTGTGGCCATCAAAAGCTTTAAGGGAATTCGATGGTGGGAACAGGGTTGGAGAATCCAAAGCGAGCCAACATGAAGCTGACATTACGTAGGTTGAAGCACCTTCATCAATGATAGTTCTATGTATTCCCTTACCTTTCGAAAAAATTTGCACTTGAAATGCAAGATGGTGAGAAAGGGGAGGTTTACATTTTTCCATGTCGAAAATTGCAAGCATGGAATCCTAAGGGTCGATACCACCAATGGCTGAAAGCAGAGCTTTTCTTTGTGTTAGACAGGTTATAATACTTCGAGCACCAACATAGTTGACGTCGCTTGCACTAAGTATTCTACAATGTTGTAGTTTTGTGCGACACATGCAGATGTATTGTGCATTGTATGTCAAAGTTCCCCTTTAGGGGGCTGAATCACAAGGTCAACAACCAGCCTTTGATATGAAGATTTTTAGGCAGCGGTGGGTTTTGACTTGAGGAGGGTTCCTTTGCATGAGCGATAAGAGCTCCATAAGGTTTGGCTCTGGTTTTTAGATCTACCATTTCAAAGGTGTAAATGGTAGAGGGCCCTTCACCAGTTGAAGGATGTTTTGAACCACCATTGCCCCCTTGTGGGGATTGGGGTTGGTTTGCAATAAGGTGTTGCTGCGACTGAGCAGGGAAAGGATTATTCAGGACAGTAGGGGTCTTTCCAATGTCATTTTTAGCAATGAAATCTGTGCATTCCTGAGGACGCAGACAACGATAGGTCATGTGGTCTTCGGCACAAATTTTGCAAGGGAATTTGGTGGGTTTATCCTTTCCATCATCAGAGGGTGCAACAAACTTCTTCTTTGGGTTTTGCTGCTTTATTGACTACTATTCAGAAGGAGTAGTCTTTTTCTTATTCTTCTTGTTCTTACCACCGGGTTTTTATGTAGACTGCACAGATTTTATCGTGGTGGTAGGAAGAGTAGTTGATTTGGTAGAGGGGTCCACTGACATCTGGGCAATGTAACTGCTGAGTTGTTTTACAGCAGCCCCAGAGGTTGTGCTGATAATCCCATCGGCGTGCTCTCGGGGTTGCTGAGTAGCGGAGCATTGGAGTTGCGAGGGGCATTGGGAATTACTTCATATAGAGTGCCAGACTACGAATATATCATATCTAAGTGCTGGTCATGACGAATGGTTTGGTCTTTTGTGACTACACCACCTAAGGCGACATCCTTAGCGATTTGGGGGAGTAGAGACTTGCAGAACCAATCCGCTAATAGATAGTATGGGAGGGAATCTTTGAATAAACTCTGCCTATGTCTCCATTCATGTATATGATCAGAGATGTGGGTGGCTGTCTCTTGACGTAATGAAGTGAGGAGTTCCATCCCAATTTCATACCGGATGGGTAGCTATAAGTTCTTTAAGAATTCCATCGCTAAGGTGCCAAAGGTATTGACTGGTGTACATGGTAACTCAATATACCACTTAGTTGCGTTTCCAGTAAGGGTGCAGGGGAAAAGACGTAACCGAATACTGTCATCCACCATCGAGTTAGAAACACACCATAGATGATAGGTGGTGAGACATGTACCTGGATCCTCCCCTTGTTTCCCTTCAAACTTCGGGATGTCTATCGGTATTTTATGTGGGATTGGCAGCCAAAGTAAGTTATGATAGATGGGGTCATTTGTAAGTTTGTACAAGTTGGGGATATCAAGTGTTGCCAAGAAAGGAAAAGTGTTTGATGTCCCCAAATCGAACCAAGGTATATGACTTGAGGATCCTTGCGGTCCTCCCATCGTGTTGTTCCCAATATTATACACAGGTTGCTGGTATAGTAGGTGCCTTGGGGTATGGTATTGTATTTTGGATTTCCATAGGGATTGTTAGGCTGGGGGATAGAAGTGCCCCCAGGATAAGCAGTGCACCCTTGAATCATTTGAGGTTGTGAGTAGGGTGCCCCCATGGATTGATTGGGACCTCCTTGAGGGTTCTCACTTGCCACATAACTAATGATAGGTCCTTGACTAACATAAGGAGGGTTCATGTCAATCAGTGACTGACCATGCATACCTGAAAACGGAGGGGGAACTATTACGCTCCCTGTCGGTATATGCATATTGGGAGTGTTGTCCCTAGATACCTGAATCTGGGGATTAGAACTATACAATGGATTTCAACCATATTGTTGGTTGAAGGGACTCACGCTAATTGTGTTATATTGAGAATTATAAGGAGCGCTATATGTAGCACTTGTCGAACGTCCAGGGGTTGACACAAAAGGGGTGGAACCCAGAATGGACTGGGTTCCACTCGTGGAGGGTGTCACGATAGGGTTTTAACCTGGGAAAAATGGGATAGCGAGGTTCACCATCAGGGGTGTGGTACTGAGTGTTGACTGGGGAAGTGGTGGGGGACCAAAAGTGTCCAAAAAATCCCACGACTCATTAGTCGTCAATGGGATGGGTGGAATTGTTCCAACTGAAGTCAAAGGAGGTACAGATGCAACGGGAACCAAGAGTGGGCCCAATGGATTCGTGATCAGAGGATTGTATGGAGGAAGAAATCCTTCAATAAAGAAATCATCCGATAAGATTGAATTGTGGAATGTCTAAACTAATTCTGTGTGAGATCTCAGAGACTGATTTTTGAAAGATGGGGAATCCGGTTCGTTGGAGCTCAGCAGATCCTCCACAGTGAGTGGGGGAAGTCCTAACAACCATCTAGATTGATGATGAGGGCTAGAAGTAGCCATGGTGGCTGATAATTTTTATCAGTAAATTTTATAGTGATGTTTATTAAAGTCTCAATGATAACACTCTGGCACCTAGAAAATAAAAAATACACTAAGTAAATCAATCAACAAGCAGAGGGAAATGAGCCTGTTTGATAAGCACCGATCACTAAAGATGAAACCCAGTATCACAATGAATAACAGAGAGAGCTGGCTAAATGTGTAGTTACGGTTACTCTAGAGCTTCGCTTGAACCTCATATTAAGGGGCCAAGTACTCTCGTGAAGATGAGCACCCTCCCAAAAACCGAAGACAGAGTAGGTCCATGTGTGTTAGGTACCAGGGCAGCCCACCCTAGTCACCTTGTGTTAGTCCCTAAAATTATGGCCACTAAGGTTACCTCAGATCATAGACACTACCGGGGGGGACATAGTCGTAGACGGTACACTTTGTGGGAAGGATACCTAAGTCCCCGACTCGGCTCCGATACCCCCAAAGGGATCCCCGATACACAAAATACCCAAAGAAGATGTAAGCAAAGGAGGGCTACCTTTACTTACAGTCTGATGTTGTCTTGTATTTAGCTTCACTTTTACTGGAGCGGTCGTAGATAGTATGAGTGCAGAAGGATTTCTCCCTGTAATGACACTAGTTTTGTTGTATGATCTTGGGTAGTTAACTCACACTGCTTATCCCAAGATCCTAACCTAAACTAAAGTGCATTTACTCTAAAAAGAGTTTCTGATTTATTTTATTAGGTAGATTTTAAATGTACTTCGTTAGATTCTTTGGTAGGGGTGTTGATGTATGAAATTATATTGTACTTTGACTAAAATCATGCAAAAACAATGCTTGTAAATTTTCACTTTCGATGAATAAGCTACTTCTACAAAGGGTGAGTCATTCATATATCAATGTTTATTCCATGCATCCTATTTAGTGCAACACTAGCATAATCGACAGAACTTCAATGCTCACTAACAACTATTGAAACCAAATAATGCAGAACTTAACCAGCTAAGCAGAAAATAGTAAATTTTTTTGTATTTTTATTTTAATGAAAACAAAAACTTTAAGAAAAAAAGTTTCTTCATGACACAGATCAAACAAACAAGTGCAGCTGCAGATCCTTGATCTGTCTGTAAGAAGATTTCCCAACCCATGAGTTCACAGGGTAAGTTTTTTATCAAGAAATGGCTAAGTAACACTCTATACTAGAGGCTATAGAGAGTTAGTTTCAACACTAACACACTGTTTTTTAGGGAAAAAAGCTTTGTAAAGCACTGTTTTCACTGGTAACCTGTGTTAGTGAGGGAAAACACTCAAAAAATAGGCTGTGGGGATCAAATCTAGCGCTAACCACTGAGAGAAGGGTGTTGTATTGTTGTGAGTGGTCAGAAAGGGAATGAAGAAGTACAGGAAGGCTTGGAAGAAAGAGAGATCTAGGAACTTTCTGGGAAAAACCGGGAAGTAAGTGTAGTTCCTAGTGGGGTTGCCAATTCTGCTATAAGGATTAATGCACGGGTGTTTGGTTATGTAGAAAACCCTCAAGGATCTTCTCGGGATCCTCAGCAGATAGTCAGATTAACTACAGTTGTCACAAAGATACATGCATATCTATTTTTAACAAACGAATATCAAAGAGAGAAGGAATTATTACCTCGAGTCTTAGTGTGGTGTTGCTGGAGAGCACAATGCAGCTAGGTGGAAAACCCCTGAGCTGACTCCAGATCAAAACCTGCACATAGCAAAGACAAGCATAATATCACAACATAAAACCTTGATAAACAAATGCATGAACATATAAAAGATATCTAGCTGCATATAACTAAGCCACTCATGCTATAAGATATCATATCAGCATATAAACAAGTTTATACTACCAACATCATGGAGTGGAAAACACAACTGCAGTTCTATATTGATGTAGAAAGAATGATTACAACCATCAGTTCCATCAGCCTTCTGTTACCCCTCCAGCTCGTATCTCTCTTTCCCTTCTTAACCTCTTCTGATGCCTTAGTCTAAGACTTTGCTTGACAGTCAAATAGGCAATCCTTTCAAATATTTCGACCTCTTTCACAATGGCCCAAGCCTTGGATATATAACATGTATGGTTAGGGTTTCCAAGTCCTTCGTGAGTTCCATTAGGAAAAAGTAGTGATGTTTCCATGCTTTAGTGCTATTTCCCATTTTCATATTCCATTAGGAATTAATAATTCCCCCAAATAGGTCGAGTTCTGATGTTTCCCTACTTTTATGAGTTGACATAGGAGTGAATCTAGGGATATTTTCTCAGTTAATTCACTCCTTTGACCCATAGAACTTGATGTAGGTTCACTAACATTGTTCCCGAGGTAGCAAGTAGAGTTACCCTTAGCATTAATGCACCATTAATCTTTCTGAGAAGCTTTATAAAGCAGGTTGATAGTGTATAGACAACATTAGATTGATGACTGGGCCTGTGAACTTGGTCAGCCCTTCAGTCATCATGTACTTGTCCTCTGAGTTGATGAGGAGGTCATTTTCTTGTATAACACCCACTTCATGGGATCCAACTGCACAACCCATGTCTCAGCATAATATATCTTTGTCATGTACTTGTGGGTTACCAGATGTGGAAATTTATCATGATCCGCGAGGTCCCAGTGCTCCATTTTCAATACTAGGATGCACACGAGCTTAGGTCCTTCAAATATGACCTATTCAGGCAGTAGGGGAGTGGATACCCAAAATTTTGTAGACTCAAGATCCTTGGTTTCTTTGGTCTTTCCCTTCCATGGACGGATGTACTCTGGGAGCCTAGAAATAGGCTCGATTTCCTTGGCATTGACTTCTTTGACACTAATCTTCCTCTAAATCCACCACTCTTTCTGGTTGTTTCTCTTTTTGCTCCTTTAGCCGCAAATTCGGATTTTTCCTTAGCTACATTCTTACAGGCATTGGTTTCTTCTGTTTTTCCTTCACACGGAGTGATTTTACCTTGTGGCCGAATGTTTTTCTTTCGTAGGAGTTTGCTTTGGCCTAGGCAACCTTGGTGTCGTAGGTATAGTGAGCATGGCTTCCATACTAGTTACTTCAGGGCCTAGCGCATCGGACACAACCGCTTCTGAACTTAGGGCTTCGATGGGGTTAGTACCAATCATCTTCTTAATGAAACACTCTCGAGCTACTACAAAATAGTTCAAAAATGATGGGCACATCATAAATTCTTCCCAGAACTCATGATTCATATGCTTCAAACAGTAAAATGCGCCAACAACTCTCAAAATACAAAGTGTTTTCTATTGGACCAATACACATAATTTATAGGGGGATTTGAATTCAAATTCGACCATTCCCCCCAAATTATGATAATAAATGCTGCTTTGGCAGCAGATCCGTAAATATTTTTGCTATAAATAGCGCCTACTCGCTCCTCTTAACCATTTATTAGCCATCAAATCATGAATAGTAACTTCCATGGTTATCTTTGGACCCACCTGCGCGTACCATCCTCCACGACGTAGCTCATGCAATGTAGTTCCACTTGTCGAAAATTTGTCACCCAACATGCAGCCTCCAAATTAAGCTTTTTCCTTAGTTGGGCAGCATAGTTTATAGTCCTGCAATCCCTTGCAGTTTCCTGGATTACTGAGACTGTCTACTGCCATATAGTCATCACCCAGGGGCAGGATCCCTTGCGTATTGCTTCAACCAAATTTCATTACTTTTCCAGGGAAGGGTTCCCTATTCAGCTTCACGAGCTGAACTATGCCACCATATGTAATCTCCTTGATGACATACAACCCCAACTAGTGCATTTGAAACTTTCCCAAAAACTTTGTGAACTTGCTAACATATAAAAACACTAAATCATTTATTTTGATTGTGCACAACTTAATGTGCCTATCATGCCATGCTTTTGCTTGTTCCTTTTGCACTTGCTGGTGAAATCCTGCTAGGAAATGGTCTTCCTCTAACTCCATGATCTACGCGAGTTGTTCCTCCAAGGCCTCGTGATCCACCATATCTATCAAAGCTACTATGCATAGACTAGGCATAATATACTCCATGGGCATCATCTCTTCAACTCCATAGACTAATCTAAATGATGTTTTCCCTGTCAATTTATTACAGGTTGTCCTATAGGCCCATAGTACTGTAGGTACGTGCACATCGCAATCATTTGACTACGCGTTACAGATCTTTTTCAATGTGTTCTAAATTTTTTTATTAAAAGCTTCGATTATCCCATTTTCTTATGGGTGATATGGTGTACTCTTATGAAAGTGTGTTCCCCTATCATGCGCTAATTGTTTCATTTAGAAAGTGTGTTCCCATATCACTCATTGATATTTTCAGGCATCCGAACTGTGTTAAGACATGCTCAAACAAGAATTTTGTTGTCATAGCCCCTGTACAATCCTTTACTAGTTGTGCTTCCCCCCATCTGGTTAAATATTTTGTCACAGTGATAATGCAGCACGTGTCCTTCTTCTTTCCAGGTGGCTGAATTGGCCCAATAAAATTGATTTCCCACTTCTCAAATTCCTGTACATATACCTGAGGATGGAGCGGTAGTTCGTCCCTTTGTGATGGTCTGCCAGTCCTTTGACATGCTTTGCACGCCTTACAGTATGCTTTGGAATCCTTATGCAATGTTGGCCACCATAATCCTGCGCGGAAAATATTTTGTGCGGTCGCTTTCCCTGCATAATGGCCTCCCACACCTCCCCCATGAACTTCAACAAGAATACTATCATGCTCAAAATTGGGCACATATCTCCAAAATATTTCATCTACCCCCATTTTGTACAAATGTCTCGAATGATCGAAAAATCGACTGTGCGAACTACTAGTTCTTTTTTTTATTGATTTGTATATCCTTTAGGCGCCATCCCTGTAGTTAAGAAGTGAATAATGTCAACAAAATGGTCATCAGCTACATGTACCGCAAAGAGCTGCGTATGAGGAAACCGTTCCTCCAAATTACTGGGTTCTTTGCCTATTTCAATTCTTGACAGATGGTCAAGTCCAACATTCAACCTCCCCAGCTTCACAATTACTTCAAAATCATATTCCTGAAATAATAACAACCACCTGAAATCTTCCCCCACAACACAGGCTTGTTGACCAAGTAATTTAAGGAGGAATGATCTGTATACATCTTGAAATGTCCCCCTAATACCTAATGCTTGAATTTTTACATGTAGACCATGGCCAACCCCTCACGCTATGTCGTTGAATACTTTTTCTCACCCTTTGATAACTTCCTACTTGCAAAGGTTATAGGATGGTCTAGTACTCCTTCGCCTGCTTGTGTTAGTACTGCACCCAACGTAATGAAAGAAGCATCCACATGTACATGAAACTCCTTTTTCCAATTTGGAAATATTAGGGTCGGTGCAGTCACCATTTTTTCCTTTAACACATCCAAGTTGCACTGGCATTCTTCATTCCAACAGAATGTCACATCCTTCTTTAGCAGTTTTTGCATGGACGCAGTAATTTGAGCATAAGCTTTAATGAATTTTCTATAGTATCTCGTGTGTCCTAGTGTTGCGAGCAATTGATTAACATTCCTAGGGGCCTTCAAGTTCACAATCACCGCAATCTTTGTAGGGTCCACCATCAATCCTTTTTTACACACGACATGACCCAGCAAGATCCCAAAAGGAACACAAAATATACATTTTTTCAAATTCAGCATGATTTGGTATCTTCGACATGTATCCAACATAAGGCACAAAATTTCTACATGGCACTTCACCAAGCCAAACAAAGTCCAGTCGTTGAAGTATACTTCAAGAAAATTATGAATGAATTCTTTGAATGCTGTTATGACTATGTGGGAAAATATTGTAGGCACATTCTTCAATCCAAAATTCATAACAGTGTACTAAAAACAACCCCATTCTTGGACTACCATCAGGCTCACCCAATTGGATTCTTCAAGAATTTCTATAATTCCATCATCTATCATGTTATCCAGCTCTTGGCAAACCTTCTCTTTATACTAAGATTAAGGCGATAAGGCCTCTGTTTGAGAGGCTTCACATCCGGCTTCAATGTGATCCTCATAATGCCCAAATCACCAAGTATGCCCTTCAAATTTGAAAACTTAGTGGGGAAGATATCCTGGTATTTGCGAGGTAGTCTGAAAACTTTGTCTACTATAACGTCATCCCATTAGTCTCCAACCTTCGCGAGCTTAGGTTCTTCTTTAGTGACAATGTTTACTTGTCTTGTTTTAAAAGTTGCTGAGATGTCTGGGATTTCTACTGGCAGTCTTTATACTTCGCAATGCCCTTCTATCTTCTGAATGTGGATATTCCTTGGGTCTTCTTCCTCCTCTTCAGTGGTCACATTATAGCATTCCAATGTGTGGTGCAACTAGGTGCTCCAATCTGGTTGAGTCCATTCCATAGGTTCCTTTGGTGTCCTGAAGATAATTGCTTTAATTTCTTAAAGCACTTCATCAATGCTTGCAAACCTATCCTCAAAGCTAAAAGCCAATACGAACTCTTCCTTCAACACATCCCATTCCACAGTGCCATGGAGGAGCTCTGTTTTGAGGTACCAGTTCATGGGGATTGTATCCAAGGTATGACAAAATATATGTACCCATTTTGGCTACGGTTTCATCCCCCACACCTTAATCCATTTTTCTAGGTGATCACACAGATCATCCCTTCCATTATACTTCTCAGTCATTCTTGTATTAGCATGCCCAAACCGTAACTTCATCATTCACATATAATCTTGCCATCCAACAAAAATATCCTTATGCGTACACCACCATCGTGCGGGTGTAGCATGTAGTGCCAACTCCAATGCTTGAAAATGGTGGTCTTCAGGGACTTCACGCTCAAATTCATCTAAAAAAATATCTACGTCAATCAAACCATCATAATAAGGTATATTTCTTACCTCCAACGAAACACAGTATAGTGACTTCGTCATCATATTGCACCGTAGTGTAGATACTTCATGTAAGCGGTTTTGCCAATGATCTAATTCCTCATCTGATTCAGAAGTGCAGGAACTCTCCCAGTTCCATGTGATCAGTCCATCTGCCATTGGATTGATCTAATCCTGATCTCATGTTGTTATTTTTTAGATTTGATCTAGATCATTGTCACTCTGTACGTAATCATGGACTTGTTTAATATAGCACGCCCCTTCCACAGGATCCAATGGCATTATAACCCTTAACAACTTTATTTCAGACAACATTGTCCTCTTATTGAAGTTAATTACCCCCATTCATATCAATAGTCTAGTTGATTCCCAGGAGCACTCGGTAGGGATTATTGTCATCAAAAATTTATAACTTCAAAGTCTGCTAATGCACTCGCACCTTCAATATCAATCATTACTCCATATAATCATCCCATGGGGATGATTTTCTGCTGATTTTCCATTTTGAGCTGAATCAAAGACCACAATAGTGCATGTTTTCCCATCCTTTCCCATGTATGTTTCGGTAGAACATTCACATCGGACCCCAGATATAACATGACTTGGTCCATTTCATAATCACCTATCTGTGCTGTTAGCCACATCTCACATCCTATTTGTGCCTTATTCTTACCAATCTTTCTAATTGTGTGCTGCTCCATAGGAGGTTTTTCCTTATTGGTGCACTTGTCTATTAATTCCTGTAATCCTTCCACAGCCTTTCTGTCACGTAGTAACTTCATGCAGGTCTCCAAAAATATAGTGAGCATGGAAGGATCAACCTCTTGTGTCGCACTGGTCTTTGGTGTCTTGTCCTGGGTTCCTGAGGTGGAGACCTCAGTGAAGCTCTTCTTTGCTTCCATAAATGTTTCCTTAGCGTGAATAAGGTCAAAGGAAACTTCTTTCTTAGGAGCTTTGTAGACCCATCCATCTTATTCAGGTTGCTTACCTTTGTCTGTGCCAGTCGTCATACCACTTCTTAGTACAATATTAATGTTCTAATCCTCTTCGCGGGGCTTAGCCCTCATCATTTTAGATTCTTCATAGGCTGCTAAGGCTGCATTTTCTTCTCTTGCATTTTAGCTATTAGCATTAGACATTCTTATATGGCATGGTAAAATTGTCTACAATATTGACACGAAGGGTGTGTAGGATTCAAGAAATCTCACGCGAAGTGCCCTAGCTGTCTACAGTTGTAGCAGATAATCTGAGCATGACCTCTACCAGGTCTATGTCCTCATCCTTGTCCTCAACCTTGAAAACCCCTGCACATTCCTCCTACTCCTTGATCTGGAGGCTAAGTTTCTGCTTGCATACAGTAAGTAGGAGTTCTTTCCATCATTAGCTCATAGCTTCAACAATGGCATTCATCATGGCCCGTAGATTTATAGAAATTACAAAACAGCTACTAGGGTGTTTGAACAAACTTCTGAAGTAAGTGGTAGTTATCCATGACAAATGGTGCACAATAGTGCAACTCCTATGCTCAACCCAGCTGGGGCTTCTAGCTTCAGGGGGTTGGCCCTCCCCCTATAAGATAATTTGTGTATATTGGACAATGATATTTATTGTTCCCTTGGCCCTCGCACTTTAAGCACCAAACCTCTACACGCACTTATGGCTTAGTCTCCTTTTCTTTCTTTAGACTCTATAATTCTCAACGCAGGCTCGCTAACTATGAGTGAATATGTTGTACCCCCAGGTTCATATCCTGAATAGGTGATGTGTGCAACCTCATCATGATGTCCAAGGCTTTTGCTTGCATTGCTATCTTCCGCTGTGATAGAGGGATCCTTAAATGTGGCAAAAATAATGCGATAAACCAGTCACGGTGTTGGGTATCTGAAATTTTCATGTTAGCCTATTTAATTTGGAACTTCAACCTATGATCAAAGTCCCAAGGTGTCTCATCGACTCTCATTAGGATCTCCTTAAATTCAATAACCAACTGTGCTTCTTATTTAGGCTTACTAAATGCTTTGCTCAAAGCTATTTGAGTTTTTGCTAATGATGCTTGAGGATTATCAGCGCAATACTTAATGTACCAGGTCAGGTTGTGATCCTACAAGGTGGTAACCAACTGCACCTTATTTATATTATCATCGATGATTTGTTGTGATGTCCATACAATGTTCACAACAAACTAGAATTTCTCTGGATCTTCGCTTCCTATGCCCTTGAAGATTGGCATTTTCATTGCGTTTTCCATGATGAATGATAGAGGTGGAGGTGGAGGTGTAGGTGAAGGTGTATGCAGTGGAGGTGGAGATGGAGGTGGAGTGGATGGATGATATATCCTCGGAATACCCTAATTTATTAACTAAGTAGTGCTTCACGGTGTAGTCAACATCAGCCCTTCATCATTGCTTGAAGGAGGTTCAATCAATGGACTATACTCTAGACCTAATCTTTCATTTCTAAAGAGTCTACCACTTCGCGTAGCTCTGAACATTTAGGTAATGGAATTACCCGCTTTTCACATAATAGAATTTTAATCCAAGTATTCAATGACCTTAAATACTTACCTCATGATCCTTTGAAGAATCTTCGCTCTGCTTCGCTATAGCTAACTGAGGTATCAACTGCAAATTCACTAAGAAATCCTCCCATAATTTGATCAAGCCAATGACTGAGAACCCACGCGATCTTATATTCAAATGCCTCTAATTGTCGCACCAATTATGGGGTCCACACTATGGGACTATCGAGTTTCCACCTCCCTTGGCTGTCTTTCAATTTAGCTAACCACTCATGTAATTCAATTGGGAAAGAGCAAAAGAAGACTTCCTGTACCCATATATATAGAAACCTATTCAAGCAATCCTCCTTCGACAGGCATAGATTCATGTTCTCTTAAGCGGAAAAATCGTGAATCTTCTGATCTAGCCACTTTTCAATTTCTTTCTTAGTTGGATTCCAATGATGCGACATCACACCTCTTTAAGTAGATCCCGTTCTTGACAATGGAACCATTTGTTGGCTTAAGGGGTCCTTACCCAGGTTCGGAGTTAGTTGCGCCAACCAACAAAACCCTACACTGTTGTCCCTTTCAGCAACAACCCACATAGTGCAGGCTGCAGTCTTACCCGAAGCACAATATTGGGGGATGCAAGAACCAAGTTTCTACATCCATAGACTAATGTGATTGCTTCCAGTTCCTTGGATCTGCTTCCGTGTAGATCGATAGAATTATAGGGTTATTTACTTTAAGTAGCTTAAAGCTACATCAATACCTTTGTGAAGGTCTACGATCAATCCTTGCGAACCATAAACAATCGATTTACCTACTTTGGCGCATTAGCAAGCAACCTTAGATCAATTTCTGCATAGATCTGCTTGATTCATAAAAAAACATAAGAGAAATAGCTTCTAACTTCAAAGAAGTGGATAACCATTCATTTCATATATTATTAAGATAGATTTGGTGAGTTCGCATACATTTATTCAATAATTCAGATAACATATCATTGATCAACAAGATATAACATAAACAAATTCAATGGAAATACTCAGTAATTCTTCAAACAACTGTCTTTATTGATCTTCAGTTCACCTATTACAGACTCTTCTACCTTCTACACACAGTTGCAGGGTCCATGCACTCAACTACGGACTCTACCCATGCCTCCTGCACACTCAGTTGAGGAGCCTTCCCTTATCTACCTAAGCACAGGAAGCCGAGCCTTCCTGCCTTAGCACTTGCCCAAGAAAAAAAATCTCTTCAATGTACCCAATTCTCTATCAAAAGTTATCTCTAAGACTCACTAAGACTCAACTATTTATAGCTTTTCTAATACAATACAATGACCCCCGTCTCATGGGTGAGTCTTCAAAATTGACCAAAACAAGGGGCAAGGACCCCTTTAACTCTTATCTATCTGTGCACTTCATATCCACATTTCATGGAGACTTTACATATTTTACAAATTTTTTTACAAAAAATGACTTAGTTAATTCAATTCTATCCCTGGGACCCAATTCCAACATCTGGCATGACTAACCGACCTAGAGTAATCTCAGAGGACAATAGTTACCTCAAATCATATATGCTATTGGGGGGGACATGGGTGCAGACAATATGCTATATGGGCAGGATACTTGAGTCCCCGACTCAGCTCCGATACCCCCGAAGGGATACCTTCTTCACATTCCAATGTTGTCTCACATTTAACTCCACTTTGAATGGAGCGGTCACAGATAGTATGAGTGCAACAGGATTTTCCCTCTTTAATGACACTAGTCTTAGTTTTACGATCTTGGGAATTTAAATCACAACTACCTAGCCTAAGATCCTAGCCTAGACTAATATGTGTGTATACTCAAAAAAGGGTTGCTAATTGATTTTTTTATGAGATAGATTTTAAATGTACTTTATTAATGTCTTCGAAAGGGGTGTTGACGTATGCAGTTTTGTGAGACTCTAACACAAACCATGCAGAAAATGATTTTCAATTTCAATTCGATGAATGAATTATTTCTACAAGGAGAGAATCATTTATACATCAATCAACACCATGCATCCAATGCAGTAAACAATACCACAACTTGTAGACATGCACCACTCTCTAACAACTAACCCAATATACATACGCAAAATCTAACCAACTAAACTGAAAAAAATTTAAACAAATTTTTATTTTCTTTTCATGAAAAACATAAGCAGTTAAGTGATTTTCCTAAAAAAGAAACAATTCTCAGGAAATAGGCAACCAAACACAAGTGCACAACTACAGATCCTTAAACATACTATAGGCAGCTTCCCCAACCTAGGAGTTCAAAGAACAAGTTGTTAATCAAGATATTGGATGGCTAATTCATTTTAGGAGAGGCCACAGAGAGTTAGTGACAAGACTAACTCTCTATCTGCAAGCCAACAGAGCGATATAAATATCTGGTTTGCACTACTGGGTTGGGTTAGGGGAGCAGAAGCTATAAAAGGAGTCTTTTAGGGTCAGATCAAATGTTGAGCAAAGTGAAGAGGGTGTTGAAGAGTCCTGAAGGGTCACAATGGGAACCAAGAAGAATGGGAGGGCCTAGAAAGATAGATAGATCCAAGAACTTGGTAGGAGAAAACTAGGAACTAAGTGTAGTCCCCAGCTGAGTAACCAATTCTACTATAGGGATTAATGCATGGGTGCTTGTGGCTAGAATAACCTCAAGGATCTTCTCGGGATCCAAGGCAGAAAAATTAGATTAATTGTAGTTGGCACAAAGAATCATATACATATCCATATTAATGCATGATATTCAAAGTAGAAGGGAAGCGATTACCTCAGATCTCGATGCAGTTTTACTGGAGAATCCAATTGTAGAAGAGTGGAAGACCCCTTTGCTAGCTCCTAGATCAACACCTAAATATAAAAGAGACAAGAATTAACACTACAACACATAATCTTTGATAATCAAAGCATCAATACATAAATATATGGAAACGACATGCATCTAATCTACTCATAAAACAATGGTACTAAATCAACATGTAAGCAAACACAACATCGGCACCATCGAGTAGACAACACAACAACATATATTTATTATTAAGTAGGAAAGAAAGATTACAACCATTTGGTGTGTCAAGCTTCTCTTACTCCAACTCCTTTCTCTCTCTCTCTCTCTTCTTAACCTCTTGGTAAGCAACTATATCTCATACAAAGTTTCGACAATTAGTTGTCAATCCTTTGACCTCTTTCACAATGCCCAAGCCTCCAATATATAGCTAATGGGAGGCTTTTCCTTGCCAATTCCCTCATGAGTTCCTTTTCACAAAAGATATGATGTTTCCTTTAGCTATCATTCTTTCCCCTTTCATTAGACTCCGTTAGAAATAACAGTATCCTTAAACAGGTCAAAGGTGGATGTTTCTTTCTTTTGGGCCCGAAAATTGAGTAAAAAGTGTAATACTAGTCAGTCAACTCACTCATTTGACCTTCAAAATCTCACAAAACTTGACTAACAATGTCCCTTAGGCAATGCAATGAGCTACCTTAGGGAATAACACCCCTAGCTTATGCATGGGGAGCATTATAACTCTTATTTCTAGTTCTTGGGGAGTGTTACCTTGGAAAATAGGTTTGTGAACTTGCTCTTATCTTCAACTAAATTGTCTTTCTCCTCTAAATTGTTGAGGAGGTAATTTTCCTATAGAACAAAAGTTGAATGCTAAGGCTATAAAGGATTCCAAAGATGCAAATTATGGGACATTCACACCTCTATTGTCAAAGGAGGTGTTGTTTGGCGGGGAGCTTTTATGAAAAATATCGCAACTGAAATTCAAAGATAATGATTTTAATGACTGAACGAAGTACCTGTAGTTTGTACCAAGCTGGTAATTGCAGCAAGTTCACTACCGAGATAGCAGAGTGACAATATTAGAACCACAACGATGGGAAAATGGGTTAGCACAATCAGGACTTCTCAACATGCTAAATGTGTCGCACTTCGATAGAAGTTCGTCAAACACAATGTGTGTTCGACAATTGTTGATGTTAGTACATGACGAACACCTGTCGATAGGGAATAAAACCCCCGTAAACCTAATCTTGATTTGGAGGATCACGATATTACCATACCAAGGGAAAAATCCCCACAGAGGAGTTTGTAAGGAAGGACCAGGACCGTGGCTTGACAGAAAGCATGAAGCAGAAGTATGGGTTGGTGAAAGGAAACAGGGGCTATGACATAAACTCAATAAATGACCAAGTAGTCTAGTTCGCTACACATACTGTAGTAGGGAAAATTATGAGGAAGTGTCGAGCAAACAAATTTCTTGCACTGGCGGTGGCTTTAGCCATGCAGTGTTCAAATGGAGTCCAATATAACTGGGCTACATCTTTATGCAAGGAATTCTTAGATGACTGCCGCGAGGTCCAGGAGAGAGGTACATATTTTCATTTTTCCTGGTTACTATTGATTATTTCTATGTTGACATGGAAGGAACCAGAGGATACGTAGTTTCCTCTGATTGAGGAAGATGTATGTGAGGCCGTGAGGTATGCTTCATTGCGGCATACCACTCAACCATCGCACGCACAAAAAGACATGATATTTTTTATACTATACCAGATGGATTTGCACATTCTCATAAACTAGTACTTGCACATCTTTCCAAGTTTATACAAATAATACAACCCTGTGGCGAGGTTCAAGGTGGTTTTTCATAGAATGTACATACAGGCACACAGAGACGTGAAGAAGAAATGGCATGCATTGCCATATATGTTCAAAGAGGATGACCTACTAGAAGTAGTGTTGACATGGTCCGTAGATTGGATGAATCCACTGGAGGAGGCAAGAGACAATGCAATAGGAGAAGAAGAGTTGGACACTTCGCACCATGGCGAAGGCAATGGAAAAGACAAAGAGAAGGAATTAGAGGAAGAGGAATAGGAAGAAGAACACCATGATGAAGAAGAACATCATGAGGAATATCCTAAAGGAGGCGAGGATAGGATGAAGCAGATAGAGAAGGCAAAAACAAATAAATATGCTGCAGAGAAAAGGAAGAGCCAGGGTGAAGCTTCCAAGGCCAGAAAGAAGCACAAGCAAAATAAGTCAAAGGAGATCACACCAATGGTTCTCACTGAGGGAGACTTGGACAAAATTGGAGACATGGTTCAAAAGATCATAGCGAAATCTTGGAACATGGTGGAAGATCGCTATGGTAATCTTATCACAGGTGTTTAGGAAAGGATCACGGAGTTGAAGCTTTTGGCATTGTCAATTAAACAGCCTGCACATATACATGAAAGGATTACAGAAGGAAGGTCAATCATGCCTACCCTTGCAGCAAGGCTGACACAGATACCTATAGGGGCTCTACAGTTTGAATCAACAAAAATTCAGCAGCAGGCCAAAGAGTGGACACACATAAATATGAACATTGTAGCAGTTTCGTTGTTAAGGTTACATAAGCTGCATGAAGAGATTGCAAAGGAATTAAAGCTAAGTGAAGAACACACATCACATCTCAACATACAAGTGGAAAAGGAGTGGGTTGCACTGTCATGGAAGGTTGACCAGAAAATGCAAGAGAGATATCATATAGCAAAAGAATATTAGTAGTTGAAAGACATAGTAGAAACAACATGCAAAGGAATTTCGGACATGGAGGTCCATGAAGAGGAATAAACAGAAGAAAAGTTCGCAAATCCCAACTGTCACACGGAATGAGTCGAGGTTGCGGACAATATCGACCTCCCTAGTATCTAAAGATATCAAGAGACAAACAAGCCAATAAAAAACTATCTTTCTCTAAATATGTAATTAAAAACAAAGGCAAACAAGTGTTTTAGGCCTACCTTGGGTCCAATGCAAGTTTGTGGAAGCCTCGCTCCTTTGCTCCGAATGAGCTTCCTTGAAGTAAGTCTGCAAACAAAAACAAGCAAACAAATTAAATAGCACCTGAAAATCCAATATCATAAAGCATATCCATCATAATGATCAAGGAGATTATGAAACAAACCACATAAGGCAATTTGTTGAGAAAAATGAATCTGATTGTATTAATTCAAATCAAAGAAGAACTTTACAACCTGTGCCTTGATGATGTACAAGCTCCTCCCAGTGTCTGACAAGAAGTCTCCTCTTCTTTGACAAGTTTCACTCACTTCCCAATGAAGCCAAAAGGTATGTGATCTCTCCTCTCAAGCTTAACTAGGAAGTCCCAATTCCATCAACATTTACCCTAAAAAATGTTCAGCTTCTAACACTTCCAACAACTGACCCAATGCCTTAATTTATAGTGCAATAGAGGGAGGTTACTAGGTCCTCCTTCAAAGGGATAAAGCCCTCCTTCAAAGGGATAGCTCCTCCTATCAAGGGATTAGCTCCTTCTCTTTTGGGATGCATGAACCACCTTGGAGCGAACAATCCATGTCAAAATCCTTCTAGAACCATCTAGAATTAACCAAAAAGTGAGTTTTTTAGGATAACTTGCGCCTTTTTGACTTTTACAGGGGTACACACCCACCCCTTTACAGACAGATCGTGCAGGTACGTAGGTAATATGAACAAAGGATGTGGGTCTGTAGGTAAAAGTAGGAGAAAGTGCGGAACCAGAGTAATATTGATTTTCATTGCCTTTCTCTCTTTTGCAAAGCTTGACATGAAGAGCTAAGGTTTGAGACTTGCTTAGGAGGCTAGTATAAGTGATGATAGACCCATACTGACTGCAAATAATCATGGTGAGGATATTTTTGTGTAACACATAGCGAATCTTATTTAGAAATAAATATACTAGGGGGTCAGCTTGTGCTACATAGCCCTTCATTTCTAACAAACCCAGGGAGAAGTTTAGATGCCCCCACCACCACCAAATTCGAATTATTCGTAATGGATTTAGAGAAATATTAATCCAGAATGAAAACCTATCCTGACACAATTAAAATTAATAATTTTGAACATTGCTCTTGGGAATAGACCTCAGCCCCCAATATCATATCCGATCCCCAGGAATTTAATAACTTCATTATATAATATTTGTCTCCCAAAGATAAACCCTCGAATCTTCCTTTGGCACCTATAGTCATGAAAGTCCATCCAAGTATCATTTTGTTAAGAGCCATTTTTATCTCCTCTCCTGCTCCAAGAGTTTCTTGGAGCATAATAACATTAGGACAATAAAAATGGAACAGAGTCTTAAGTGCTAATTTTTTAGAGGCACTAGCAAAACCCCGACAATCATTTAGTCACTCAGGATGGGGCTTGCGCTGCTCTAAGCACCCCTTGTAATGATAAATTTTTCCCATATTCTATGTCAAATTCTCCTCTTTACTGAGCCTTCGAAAGGTTAGACTTTCTTCCTCTGGTCTTTTGAGGTCCAACCAAAATCTGAGGGCCAACCAAACCACCCACAACTCCTTGGGGAATTCCCTTCTTTTCTCGAGGGAAGATGTTATAAGGGGATTTCTCAACAGTTTTCTCATAAGGGGATAAGGATACATGTCTCAGAGAAGGGATGCTTCAAATTAATATCTGAAATAGAAGTGGTAATATTATCAAGGGCATAAAATATAGAGTCAACATGCATATTTTCCAAAGAAAAGGGCCTAGAAGGACCAGGCCTTGGGATCGAATTGAGCAGAGATATAAAGTATTTTTGAATAGAAGGAAAGGAAGAAGAGACAATACCCTCCAATTGCGGTGGAGGGACTGTGGCACCTCTCTCCTCTATCTCTTCCCTAACAATCTCTTGAGGTTGTTCCTACTCTTGTACGACTACTTCCTCCATATTTACTTATTAGATTTCCTTAATTTCCATCGGCTCTTGTTCTCCTTCTTGCCTGATCCCGATTTCATCTTCTTGTGCCAATTCCTCCTCTTCTCTCTCTATCCTTTCTATATTTCTTGCCTCTCCTTTGTGTCTTATTCTCCTTTTGAACCCCAAGGGACAATCCCTTATTAAATGACCATATTTATGGCATGTGTGACTGTGGAAAGGGAGTTGTTCATAATCTATTATCTGGGTATAAGATAGTTCTTTGTATTTTAGGTGAATTTCCTCTACCAATCCCTCCCTTGGATCCAACCTTACTACTATACGAGCTAGCCTCTTATCCCTTGTTTCGAGAAATGACATGTATTTCCAATGGCTCTGAACACCTCCTCCATCCAAAATTGCAAAAGGGAGTCCCAGAAGGAGAACCCATACCGAAATCTCTGCCACCTTTTCTCTCTAAGCACCAAAGAGAGGATTCCACCTTTTGAATAAGATTGGCACTCGACCAAAGCACCAATTTCGCCTCATTACCTATTCAAGAGTTTCTCCTTGCTAAATTTAATCATAAACTAGCCCTTGGCTAAAGTGGTCACTTCGACTTGTTGTTCCAATGCCTCATTCTATGCTTTGAATATCCATTCTGATATGTAATTTGCAGAGAAATTTTTCCCTTTCACTCTCTCGACCAGAGTCACTTCTGCTGCTTCCATGCCCATATCAATCAAAATGTCAACTCCAATAACCAAATTCAGGAATATCTCCTTTCCCTTGACTAGCTTCCATTTCTTCCTCTTTGCTCCTACATTCTTGTTCCTCCCTTCCTCCCCTGCCTCCTGCCGATACTCCCTCTCATTTATTCCTTCCTCAGAGAGTGGCCCTAACCACCCCTCTATTATACAACTTCGATTGATGTTGGCCCTAACTATCGAGGGCTACCCCACCTCTCCCAAAAGAAAGAAAGGTCCCTCACCTATTGGTATGGTAAGACCTAGGTACCTTCCTCTTCAAGCACCACTAGGCTAGGCCCGAGACTTCCTCCCCTATATTTCCCTTTCAGATCCACCGATACTTTTGCTGAGTTTTTGAAATGTCACCTAAAACCCTGTAGTGGGGCTTCGTCTGTTATCCTTCGAAGTAGGGTTTCCATGATAGATTTTGGACTTGCTAGTGTTCTAGTTGAGCGGGCTCTTACATGAAAGAGAACTGTCAAGATGTTTCCCCCATACCATTTATGGGTGTCCCAAATTCATTATCAAACATGATTTTAACCCCTGATTGCCCCTAAAGCTACTATTGATGACAATATCTTCAAGCCCTCTAGAAAACAGACTTGATACATGAAAATAAGCAGGTTTTTTTTAACTTAATTGACTTCCCATCGTTGCCTCCAGTACACACCCCACTGAGAAATTCATTTGCTCCTACCTCTCTTTAATTTCCTCGTCAGAACCCCAGACCTCCACCTTTGAATCATAGGGAATATCCTCCAGAAACCCTAATCTGCCTTCCTGGCTCCAATCCACTACCGAACCTCGCTTCTTCCCGTCACTTGACCATTCTACCCATCCCTATCTACAAGGTAAACCTCCACCATAAAAAATAGTTGTTAAAACCCTTCGTCAGGCACATGCAGCTGAGCAATGGAAACAAGAGTAATACCGTCAATAGTAATAGTAAACTCCTCTCTTGAAATGATGCTACCCTATAACACCATTCACTGCCTTCATAATTCCTGAGGCATCCTTCTATGGTGACTGGTACAACCTATGTGTTTATTTCTTGTTTTCGCCTACCACCATGCATCCTGACCTCCCTAAATCACGTCCTTTCCCTCTGACATCATCCTGCTTAGGGTTTTCCATCATCATTTCCTCTTATTGTTGTTTCTTGACAACCCAATCTTCAATATCCTTATGCATAAATTGTATGTAAATAAATCATATCACCATCAAGGGAATAACATAACACTTAAATGTGCATTAATATTTTGCTATGCAAAAAATTAAAAGATGGCATAGATTAATGTTCACTTGAAACTTGTTCTTATATATCTTCTCAAAAAACATGTTTAAGAAATCCTAGAAAACATATACCATACATTTTTCATAACCAAATCCAGTAAAGGAAACAAAATTCTAGATGATCTGGCTAAAACAGATAATAGATCCAAACCTATTATGTGAAGGGTGTTCGTGTAGTGGTCATTAGAGTTGCTAAAATGAAATCTAAGGTTAACTAGCTAGGCTAAAAAAAAAACATTCTAGCATTGAAGTATGGAGAGGGAAATTGCCCCGTTTCGATGGGTCATGACACCTTCTCCAGACACTACTTGCACTATCCAATCTTATAATGCAGAGTGTGAGTGCATTTCTTTTCAAAAAATCAATCCATAAAGGCATAGAAATATCCATAATGCATGTCAAATAGATGGTCAATGTTGTGAAAACCCTAGATATTTGTGTCCAGATATACCATCATGTTTTACTTTGCAAATTTCCCATCAACCAAAACAAGATTGTTAATATCTATACTTAGGTATTTATGAAAATATTGCTATTAAAATATATGCATGTATCGAGAGTTTCAAGGATTGAAAATGTCTCCTAGATATAGAGTTTGGATTAGTTGAGGACATTATAAGGCACTGAAATTTTCATTTGATTATCAAGGGGAAGGATGGGACTAATCTGATGAAAAATACAACCATGTCTATGAAACTATAGGTGATGATCCTCTAGAAGATCAGGTAAGACAACAACAATGAGAGGGAATGCACTCTTCACCTTGTAGAGACCCTTTTCATGACCAACAACAATTTTCACATAGTCACTACTTTCCTCCAATAAATTCACATACACTCTACAATTGTTCATTGTTGTAGCCTTTACACTGAAGAGATCGTCTATAAGATAAATTTTTGGATTCGTGGTTGAAGAAGGAGAACATATATTATGCGAGTTGGAATTGGTAAAGCTCAAATATGGAAATCCAGAATAATGTTTACCACTATCACTAGCATCTGGGCCATACAAATCACCTTAGATCTTGCCTCAAATCGTGAGATTAAGGTTGATTCATCCACAATCATGTATAGATGAAATTCCATCTTCACTTCTCTGCAAACTTCCAATTTAGTGAATAATCATAACCTTAAAATAAAATATGGGTCTTGCATTTGTAAATACCTATAATTACGATATGATTTCAAGCTGTAAAGCATGATGGCATAAGATGACCATGAATACCGACAACTTCTCAAAGTTAATAGACTTTATTAATGAGACTGGGACAAATGTTGTTAAGGCTAAAATAAGGCATCAAAAGTTTTGTCCAATCAACTCTTTACAATTTTTTTTTTTAATTATAACAAAAAATATGTTATTTATTTGTAAAGTTTAACATTAGGTTTTGCATAAGTTAAAGCTAAACTAATAGCAGTCAAACTGCAAATCGATTGTTGGAGTCCTACTTGGGCAAGGACTAATAAAAACTTCTATGTGGTAAGGAAGTGATGGTTAAAGAAATTGATCTCATTTTTGTTATGGTTGCTTTTGGTAATAATAAAAATAATATTATTTAATTAGTATTACTTATAAATTTAATTACAAAATTAAACAAAATGAATTGGTTATTATTTTTGGATATTGGGAGAGCATTAATTTTATAATTATATAATATATTTATATATCATATATATATTTTATTAATTTTAAATATTTCAAAATAAATAAAATTATGATTCCCATAAATTCCTATACGATCAGGAAAAAATATAATAAATTTTAAAATAAAGGTTTTTCCATCCACCGATATCTCAACCAATAGATGCATCCACACTTTTGAGTTCAAATACGCACTTTCTTCATTAAAATCCCATGAAAAGAAGTGCAATGTGGACTTGTGTGCTCATGGTCTATCTCGTTGCATTAATGCCAGTAATAAGCTCACACGATGTTCATGATGAAGAACCATTTTGAATGAATGAGTACACCAAAGCTTCAAATCAAAGCATCAACCCACATTCACAATGGGGAGATTTATAGAAAAGAGTAATTATTAAATTAAATTATAGGTGGAGAAATAGGATCGCCCTTCATCTCCACATGGATCAATGTTGATGGCCTTCCTACTTATTCTCCAGTCAATATAGTACCGTTCTGTACATTTTGTAAAAACGTCTAGATGAGCCACTCAAGCAATTTGATACTTTTAGGGCATAACATAAATAACATTTAATGCATTCATAAAAATATTCAACAATTTTACGATTTATAAATGTCACACTAACATGCATATGTAATAATATATAGAGTATATATATGTATATGCGAATTGTGTTGGCTTAAGGGGGTCAAACCCAGGTTCAAAGTTGTTTGCGCCAACCAAGAAAACCATAATTGTTTGCCTTTTCGGCAACAACCTGCATAGCGAAGGCTGCAGCCTCACCCAAAGTAGTACTGGGGGTTGCTAGAACTAGGTTTTTGCATCTAGAGACAATGTTATAAGCGGTCTTAAGCTCTTGTAGCTCAGATCTGCCTTCGCGTAGACTAGTATCCTTCAATGGCTTGATACTGTAACTCTAGTAAAATGGATTCTAGACCTTTGTGAAGGTCTACGATTAGTATTTACAGACCCTAAAGAGGAAAACCATCCACTTTCATGCACTAATTAATAAACCTAGATCTGTGTTCATGCAGATCCACCCAATTCATTAGAAATCATAACATAATTAACCCTTAACTTCATGAACACAGATAATTACTTAAGACATGCATAAATATGATAGGTTTAGTAGATTCATGCAACATTTATACATTGTTCCATGGAAAACATATTATTGAGCGACAAGACATAACATAAACAAAATTAACAATAATACTCACATGCAAGATATTTCTTCAAAATCAATTTTTATTTAGTTCCAATGTTCAATTTACAGACTTCTCCGCTCTACGCACTCAGCTACAGGGATCCTTGCACTCAATTGCGAACTTACCAAGGCCTCCGGCGCACTTAGCTACAAGATCTTTCCTGCCTTATCTCTTGCCCAAAACAAAAATCTTCATTCTAAGTTGCTAACTACTTCCTCTAGACTTGCTATGACTCAACTATATATATATATATATTTTTTTTTTTTTTCCAATCCAATACCATGGTCCGCAGACCATGGGGGAGTCTCAACAACCAACCTATTACTTACCTAAACAAAGGGATAAAAACCCCTTTAACTCCTATCTAGTTGCACATTCCGCATCCATATTTCGTGGAGACCTTACATTCTTTACAAAAATTTTACAAAATTGGGTTTAACTAACCCCAAAACTGACCTTAGGGACCCTATCCGAATAGGCCCGCAACAAAAATATGGTGACTTTCTGTTGAGTCACTCAAATGGTTCCTCGATCTTGATGCAGAGACAACTTAGCTCGACATGTAATGCTTCAATGTCAGCAACACTCTATGCCATGGCCTGTTGCACTTCCTCAACCAATTTCTCTGTCGTCGAGCCTTCCTCTGCTAGGCGCATTGTCCTTTGAGTCTGCTACAATATCTTTAGATTTTCTTGAAGAGATAGAGTAAGCTGGTAGTCTTCCTCTATCTATGGTTATAATCAGGCCTTTAGAAGGGCCTCTTTACTTTGTATTTCTTCCATCTGTGCTTGCAACTGATTCTTGGATTTATGCTTTTTTCAAGGCCCAACGATCTACTCCTTCCATGCTTCTTCAAGGTGAAGGGAGTGTTCTACACCTCTCCATCGCCTCCTCCTTGTCTTGATGGTTCCTGCTCATTTGTATGCTACGAAGCTTATTCTTTGAATTCTTTTGTATCCGTCTGTTCTCTCTCAGCATGCTCTTTTGAATCGCGTTGTTTCTCTGCACGCTTTTTCTACCTAGCTTCCTTAGCAGCAAATTCTTTCCTCTTTTTCTCAGCTAGAGCTCGTGCTACCTTCTCAGCTGCTTCTTTTCGCTTCTACATAACGGTTGACTGTGTAGCATAATTTTTTGCCCCTTTTCTAGTACCTACACCAAGTTCCATGGGTTCGCACCACTCCAGTGGCCAACTCCCCACAATCTCCTATACATATTTTGTTGATACTAAATATGGGAGCTTGTGTGAGAGGTGCTTTGGGTCCTTCTGTGTGCTAATTGAAACATTGTGGAAATCGGCCTTGAACTTCTCAAAGGTTGTCAATTGCTCAAACATGGTTGGGGACAACCTCGGCCACTGACTCATAACCATCCTCAGGTCCATCTCCATCAAAATCTAGAATTTTTTTGATTCCTTAATCCTCTTTGGATCCTTTGTTGCCCACAGTGAAGTGAACTTCGCTACCTCTGGTAAATCTTCCAGCCGTAGAGGAAGCTAACTATCCTCCAAAAATCGCAAAGCTACTAAAACATTAGACAATAAGAGCCACGCATAATGGAATGACTTTCTATCCTCCTAAGCTTTGTGATAGTTCCTCAAGGACTTCTTGCACAAATACTTTGCCCAATTATATTGAACTCCCTTCGCAGTAGCCAATGATACTACATACATCAGAACCTCATCCGTGCGGCATTTCCTCATGATTTTTCCTGCAAGTATTTGGGCGGCGAGCTACACCACTTGGTCGTGAATGGAGCAGATAGAATATATAAACGACTTCTTTATGAGACCATATTCTACCTTCATTTTATCAGCTAACTCTTTTTCTCGACTTTTCCCTCCAAACTCCTTGGCAAGGTCTGCCCCTTCGTAGGGAAACTTTGTTATTCGATGAATTATAATATCTATGATCGGGATAGGCTCCCCAAGACATAGGCACCCATCATGCACCAACGCGAGGAGCTGGAACACACACACCATGTTGATTATTGATCTATGAAAATACAACATGCAGAGCATGTGCAACAACTGAACCTGCTCAACACCTCTCGCCCACTTCATGGGTTCCAATCACGTAATCCCATTATCTTCGTAGTAAATCTTTGTCATGTACTTGCTAGTCACTAAATGTGGGAATTTCTCACGGTACGTGAAGTCCCAATCCTCCATCTTTAGCACTAGAATGTGTGCTAAGGTTGTGCCTTCAAATTCCACTTGTTCCAGTAATAGGGGTGTCGATACTGTAAACTTCCTAGAATCAAGGTCTTTTCTAACTTTGGACTTCCATTTCAGTAGAGGGATATACTCTGGGAGCCATGTGATAGGCTCACCCTACTTAGCATCTAACTCTTCCATACCTTGGAATTCTTCCTCCTCCAGATCTACCACTTTCTCCGGTTGTTTATATTTTTGTCCTTCTATCACACCTTTGGGTTCTTCCTCGATGAATGTCTCACTAGCATCAGTTTCTTTTGTTTCTCTTCTGGCTAATTACTTTGGCCTAGGTGAAATTGGCATTGTAGGCACAATAGGAATAACTTCCATAGACATAATCTCAGGTCCTTCTACTTGGGAAACAACGGCTTCCGAACTAACCGGCACAAACGTCTTGGCAAGAATGATCTTCTGGTTCCACTTAGGTAAGGTGGAAAATATTGGGCTAGAAGCTAAGTCCACCCATAACTAATGACTCTTAAACTAAAGAAAACACAACTCACAAACAATTTGCAGATGGAAAAGTGTTATTCAGCAGACCAACTTGCTTAATTTATAGAGGGTTTTGAATTCAAATTTGACTGTTCCCTCCAATTTGTGATAATAAATGTGTCTTTGATGACAAATCTTCAAATATTTTCATGATAAATGGCACCTATCTACTCCTCTTAATGGAATTTTGGCCATCAAATCATGAATAGTAACTCCAACAACTACTTTTGTACCCCTCTATGCAGCACCATCCTCCATGGCACAACTCATCCAACATAGCTTCACCTATTGCAATCTTATCTTCTGTCGACTAGCGTAGTTTAGAGTCCCACAATATCTTGCAACTACCTGGATTACTAAGACTGTCTTGCTTCCATATAGTCATTACGGAGGGGAAGTATCCCCTATGTATAGCTTCAGCCTACTTCCATTCAGCTTCCTAGGGAACGGTTCCCCATTCAGCTTCATGAGCTAAACTGTGCCACCATCTATGACCTGCTTAATAACATATGGTCCCAATGAGTGCATTTGAAATTTCCTTGGAAATTTTGTGATCTTTCTATTGTATAGTAGCACTAACTCACCTATCTTAAAAGTGTGCAACTTAATATGCTTATCGTGCCATGCCTTTGCTCGTTGCTTTTTCACTTGTTGGTGAAATCATGCAAGAAAATGATCCTCTTCTAGCTCCATGATCTACATGATCCATTCCTCCAAGGTCTTGAGATCACTCATCAATATCATAAGGCATCCAAACCATGTTAATACATATTCAAAAAGAACTTTGTAGCAGCATAAGTTGTACAATCCTTCACTAGCTATGCTTTTGCTCATTTGGTTAAATACTATGTTGCAGTAATGATGTACTGTGCACCCTTCTTACTTTGTGGTTATATGGGACCTATAAAGTCAATGGCCCATTTATCAAACACCTGCAACAAAACCTGAGGATTTAAAGGCAATTCATCCCTTTGTGAAGGCTTCCCCGTCCTTTGGCAAGCATCACATGCCTTGCAGTATGCCTTAGAATTCTTCTATAATATTGAACACTATAACCCAGTGTGCAAAATATTCTGCACGGTCATTTTTCATATGTAGTGACCTCCTGCCACACCTAGATGTGCTTCAGTGAGGATAGTAGTGCATTCAAACTCGGGAACATACCTTCATAGTATCTCATATGTTCTCATCTTATACAAATGACCTGCAATCACTGAAAGATCCGCAACGTGGACTACTAACTCCTTCTTTTGTTGAGTCGAATAACCTTCGGTAGCTATTCCCGTTGTTAAAAACTAAATGATATCCACAAAATGGTCGTCTATGACATGCACCATAAAGAGCTGTGCATCTGGCAATCCTTCCTCCAAACTATTTGGTTCTTCACCTATTTTAATCCTAGACAGATGGTTTGGACTTGCATTCAGCCTTCCAGGCTTCACAATCAATTCAAAGTCATATTCCTGAAACAAAAATAACCATCGACATATCTTCCCCCCCCAACACATGCTCATTGACCAGGTACTTCAGCACAGAGTGATTTGTATACATTTTGAAGTGTCCACCCAACAAATAATGCCTAAACTTCTGCAGTGCGTAGACCATCGCCAACCCTTCACGCTCTGTAGTGGATTAATTCTTCCATTAGGGGACTTTTGAGGTTTGAAATGGGACTCCTAAGAAAAATGTACAAACAAAATAAACTTTATCAGAACCAATAGGATTCAAAATGATGATGTCAACCATGGGGGATGATTCACCATTTTTGGAGTAAAAAAGTAAAAAGATAAAAAATAATAAAATAATAAAACTACTTTTTCAACTCATATTTTCAACTTATCTCCCTAAGGTTGTACTCAAATTTCAAGCATGATTACTTTTTGGATGAAAAATTCAATTCCTCATCCAAAGAGTACTCATGTTGCATACTTTCGATGGACCTTGCTACATGAAAAATGAGAAATACATGAAAAAACGTGATTTCAATCACGTTTTTCATGTATTTCTTATTTTTTGTGTAGCAGGGTCCATCGAAAGTATGCAATACAGGTACTCCTTGGATGAGTAATCAAATTATGCATCCAACGAGTGTTTCCACTCAAAATTTGAGTAAACTCATAGGGAGATAAATTGAAAATACAAGTCGAAAAATAGTTTTTCCTTTTTTCCCTCTAAAATTTGATGATGTCATATAATCTTATCTTATTATTTCCACTATTATTTTATAATTTCCTTAGGGGGGCCATTTTAGACCTCAAAAATACCCTAATGCTCAGCTTTTGATAACTTTCTACTCGTGAAGGCTATTGGATGATCAATCTCTCCTTCAATTCCCTGTGTTAATACTGCACCCAGTGTAATGCAAGAGGCATCTACGTGTACATGGAACTCTTTCTTCCATTCCAGAAACACCAAAATAGGAATTGTCACCATCTTTTCCTTTAAGACATCCAAGCTGCACTGACAGTCTTCATCCTAGGAGAACATCACATATTTCTTTAATAATTTCTCCATCGGTGTTGTTATCTGAGCATATGCCTTGATAAACTTCCTGTAATACCCAGTGTGCCCCAATGTCGCACACAGCTATTTCACATTCCTAGGAGCTTCCAAATTCACAATTACAATGATCTTCATAGGGTCCACCATAAATCCTTGCTTACAGATGACGTGGCCAAGAAAAATTCCAAATGGCACACGAAATATGCACTTCTTCAAGTTCATCACGATCTGATACCTTTGACATGTATCTAGCATGAGGCGTAGACTCGCAACATGGCACTTCACCAAACCAAACACAGCCCAATCATCAAAATATACCTCTAGGAATGAATAAACTCTTTGAATGCCACAGTCACTACTCGGGAAAATATTGCAAGTGTGTTCTTCAATCTGAAGGCCATTATGGTAAATTGAAAGCAACCCCACTCCGTCACGAAAGTTTTCTTCATTCGATCTTTCGGTGTGATCTTTATTTGATGATATCCCAAAAAACCATCAGTAAACAAATATGACTCCTGTCAGCCAACATTCTCGAACACTTCATCAGTAAATGGTGTTGGAAATAGATCATGCACACACGCATCATTTAGCTTTCTCAGGTCCACACAGATATGTATTTATCCTTTCTGTTTCTTCTCTTGGACCACCATTGGGCTCACCCACTCAGATTCCTCTACTAGCTCAATAATACCGACATCCAACATCTTATCTAGTTCTTGGTGCACCTTCTCTTTATATTTTGGGTTCAGTTGATAGGGCCTCTGCTTGACAGGCTTCGCATCCGACTTCAATGTAATTTTCATAACACCTAAATATCTAATGATTCCTTTCAAATATGAAAACTTCATTGGGAATAAATAATTGTACTCATGTAGCAACTCAACTACCTTATTAGCCATTTCTTCATCCCAATAGTCTCCTATCTTCGTGAACTTGGGTTCTCCTTTAGATCCAATGTTTACTTGTCGAGTTTTCAAAGGTTCAGATATATCTGGGTTTGCCACCTTAGGTCCTTCGACTTGACATTGTCCTTCTATCTCTGGAATGGTAATATTTCGTGGATCTTCCTCATATTCCTCATGGCACATCTGTGTACTCCAATCTGGCTAAGACCATTCTACCAGTTCCTTTGGCATTTTGAATATAGTTGCTTTGATATCCTGGAGCACTTCATTAATGCTCTCAAACCCATCCTCAAAGCTAAAATTTAATAGAAAACTCTTCCTTAAAATGTCCCATTCAATAGTTCCATGGCGAAGCTCTGCCTCCAAATACCAGTTCATTGGGATTGTATGTGAGGTATGACAGAAAATGTGTACCCATTCTGGTTGTCGTTCTGTTCCCCAGGCCTTAGTCCATTGTTCCAAATGATCGCACAGATCATCCTTCCCACTATATTTTTCTGTCATTCTAGTATTATCATACCCAACCATTAACTTCATCATTCCTTTATATTCATTCCATCCAAAAAAGTTCTCCTTGTGCATACCCCACCAACGGGAAAGCATAACGCGCAACACCAATTCCAATGCCTGGAAGTGATGTTCTTTTGGTACTTACCTTTCAAATTCATCTAAAAAAGTTCCACATCATTCAATCCATCATAATGTGGAAGGTTCCTTACCTCAGTCGAAACACACCTCAGCAATTTAGTCATCCTATTGCAATGGAGCGTAGATACTTCATGCAGCCGATTCTTCCAGTGTTCAAGTTCTTCATCCGAATCTGAGGTGCACAAGCTATACCTATCCCAATATTCATCCATCGGCTATGGGATTGTCCCAATATTCATCTCACATTGTTATCTTATATATCTGATCCAGATCGTCATCACTTTCTACATAGTCGCGAATAAGTTCAGTATAACGCGCTCCTTCTATAGGGTCCACTGACACTACAACCCTGAGCAACTTCTTCTCAAACTTCATCTTCAGTCGCTTCAAGTTTATTATCCCATTCATATCAATATCCTAGTCAATCCCTAGTAGCATGGAGTATGGGTTATTGTCATCCACTATTTCATTGACCTCAAAGTCAGCCAGTGCACTCACATCGTCAATGTCCACCGTTACACCATATAAGTGCCCCATTAGAATAATATTTTGTTGATTTTCCATGCACAACTAAATAGGAAACCACTCCAGCATAGGTTTCCCCATCCTTTCCCATGTCTACTTAGGCAGGACATTTACATCGGACCCCAGATCCAAGATTACATGGTCCATTTCATATTTGCCTATCTGTGCAGTTAGCCTCATCTCATGCACCGTTCGCATCTTGTGCTTACCAGTCTTTCTTACTATGCACTATTCAGTGGGAGTCTTTTCTTTATTTTTGCATGTGTCGATTAACTCTTGCAACCATTATGCCACTTTCTAATCGTGTAGTAACTTCATACAAGTCTTTAGAAAAGTAGCTAGTACCAAAGGATCTACCTCTTGCATTACACTGGTTTTTGGTGTTTTCTCTTGAATTTTAGAGGTAGAGGCCTCAACAAATTTCTTCTTGGCTTCCATGAAGGTTTCTTTAGCACAATTAATGTCAAAATCTACTTCCTTCTCAGCAGCTTTGTGAACCCATCCATTTTCCTCAGACTTCTTACCTTTGTTTGCACCAATCACCATGCTACTTCTCAACATGATATTTATGATCTGATCTTCTTCACGGGACTCAACCCTCATCATCTGAATGTTCTGTGTAGATTTCTATGGTTGTGCCTTCTTTTCTTGCTTCTTGGCCATAAGGACCAGACATTCATCTATGACATGGCCAAACTGGAAAAAATACTAACATGATGGATGCGTGGGATTTGTACAATCTCACGCGAAGTGCCCCGCTTCACCACAATTATAGTAGATTACCTGCCCACACCCTCGACCTAGTCCGCCGCCTCTTCCCCCTCCTTGGCCTTGGAATCCGTCATGCGTAGCTCCTACCCCTTGATCTTGAGGCCAGTTTTTTGCCTGCATTCAGTAGGTAGGGGTTTTATCCATCATCAACTCATAGCTTCTACAATGTCATTCATCATGTCCCACAAACTTACAGAAATTGCAAAACAACTGTTGAGGGGTCTGTACAAACTTCTTTAGTAAATGATAGTTATCAGTCGCATGTTATCCTATAACATGACAGACAACACACCACAACACAGCTCCTGTGCTTGTCCTAATGTTATTCTATGGATTTAGGGGAACAATCTCTCTCATAATAATGTAGTTCCTATAGACCAAGAAATAGTTCTTATCATGTCCATGGCTCTTACACTTCAGACACCAGACCTCAGAGCGCACCTCCGGCTAAGCTTCCTTTCCTTTTTTTAGGCTCTACAACTCCAAGTGTAGGCTTTCCAGCTGTGAGTGAATCTATTGAACTCCAAGGTTCATATCTTATATAGGCGAGGCATCCAGCCTCATCACGATCTCCAAGGCTTTCGCTTGCATTGTTATATTCTGCTGAGACAAAGACACTCTTAAATGTGGCAAGAGTGATGTTATATATCGGTCACAATGCTGGGAATCCATGATTATCATATTGGCCTGCCTGATCAAGCATTTCAACCTTTGATATAATTCCCAAGGTGTCTCATCTATCTTCCATCATATTTCCTTAAATTCAATTACCGACTTTTCCTCTGACTTAGGCTTACTAAATTCCCGGTTAAGAGCCAGTTGGGTATCTACCAATGTCGCATTGGGGTTATCAGTGCAATACTTGATGTACCATGTTAAGGCATGATCTTTTAAGGTTGTTACCAGCCACACATTCTTAATAATATCATCCATGATTTGTTGTGTTGTCACATTTGCTCGTGTTCGCCATGTTGAATGGTGGAAGTGAAGGTGGAAGGGGTGAAGGTGTAGGTGTATGAGGCTGAGGTAGAGGTGGAGGTGGAGGTGGAGTGGATGGATGAGGTATCCTCAAGATACCCTAAGTAATTAATTGAATTTCACTTCACAACGTAGTCAATACTGTCCCTTTGTCATCACTTGAAGGGGGCTCAATGAGTGGACTATATTCTGGGCTTGATCCTTTGTTTCTTCTAAAGAATCTTCCACTTCACGTAGCCCCAAACATCAAGGTAACTGGATAACCTTCTTTTCACATAACAACATTTTAATCGCAATCTTTAATGATTTTATATAATTACCTCACAGTCCTTTAAAGAGCATTCGTTTCACTTCGGTATAGTTGATATTCCTATCGATCGTGAAATAAGTCATAAAGCTTCCCAAGGTGTGATCAATCTAGTGATCCATAGCCCACGTGATATTGCTTTCAGATGCTTCCTAACATCAAACCATCTCAAGAGTCCACACTATAGGACTATCAAGCCTCCACATCCCTTGACTATCAATCAATTTCGACAACCACTCGTGTAGTTCTTAAGGGAAGAAACAGGAGAGCGCGTCAGTCTCGTCTATGTAAAAAAAATTTTGCAACCACTACTCCTTAAATAAGTTAGGGCTCCTGTTCTCTTAAGTTAGGAATGCATGCACGTTTCAGTTAATCCACTTGCCAATCTCTTTCTTTGTAGGGAACCATTTATCACACATCTCTTAGATAGATCCCGGTCTCGGTAACAGAACCATTTTTTGGCTTAAGGGGGCCTGACCCAGGTTCAGATTTGTTTGCGCCAACCAACCAAACCCTAACTATTGGCCCTTTTGGAGACAACCTACATAGCCCAGGCTACAGTATCACTCGAAGCAACATTGGGGGATGCTAGAACCAGATTTCTACATCCAAAGAAAGTGTGATAAGCATCTTAAGCTCTTGTAGCTCATATCTGCCTTCGCGCAGACCAGTATCATTCAATGGCCTGATACTATAACTTGAGGATAATGGATTCTAGAACTTTGTGAAGGTCTGTGATTAGTATTTATAGACCCAAAAGAGTCAAACCTTCCATTCTCGTGCACTAATTAATAGCCCTAGATTCGCCTTCATGCAGATCTACCCAATTCATCAAAAATCATAACAAAATTAACCCTTCACTTCAAGAACATAGATAATTACTTAAGACATGCATAAATACGATAGATTCAGTATATTCTCACAACATTTATACATTATCCCATGGAAAACATATTATTGGGTGATAAAACATGACATAAACATAATTAACAATAATACTCAAATGCAAGAAATTTCTTCAAAATCAGTGTTTATTCAGTTCTAGTGTTCAATTTAAAAACTTCTCTACCCTATGCACTCAGCTGTAGGGGTCCACGCACTCAGGTGCAAAATTACCAAGGCATCCTATGCACTCAGCTATAGGAGCCTTCCCCTTTCACATAAGTATAGGAAACATAGCTTTCCCACCTTATTAGTTTCCCAAAATAACAATATTCATTCCAAGTTACTAACTACTTCCTCTAGACTCGCTATGACCCAACTATATATAGCTTTTTCCAATAAAATACCATGGTCCATGGACCATGGGTGAGTCTCAAAAACTGGCCTATTAATTACCCAAACAAAGGGCTAAAAACCCCTTTGACTCATATCTAGTTGCGCACTCCACATCCATATTTCGCAGAGACTTTACATTCTTTACAAAAGTTTTACAAAATTGGATTAAACTAACCCCAAAACTGACCCTAGGGACCCTATCCCAACAAATGGATATCTTAGAATAGATTAAATGAGAGAATTATTTTAGTTGAAATATTTTGGTTACAATTATGGCTGGAAACAACCGTAGGATCAACAAAGAATCACAAAAAATAAAGAAGCGAGTAGTAGCAACATCGATCAATGATGTTCACCGAGAATTGATGATTATTTATTTTTCTTGGGTGTTATTGAAGTAGAAATGAGAAAATTTAGGCAGTTGGTAAAAAACCTCACATGTCGGGATAACAATGACAAGCATAAGAAAAATAAGAGAAAGAAGACATCAGTTACCAAGAAAGAAGTATTAGATCAAACAAAAAATGTTTTAGAGTTGTCATCAAATATTTTGATTGTTATTGCATCTCCACCCCCTAAACCTACACCAAATGAAGCCTTCTTGTAACTACCATCAAATTTAGTTCATTCCTTGCATGGACCTAACAAAATTTGTTGGAAATACATGGATACACCAGGAGCCCAACTCATCCGTTCACCATAAGGAAAAGCCCCTACATGTGATATATTTGAAGGGATGAGCTAGACAAATAATAGCTTTGATGATTTGAGGACAAATACAAATGATTTCTATCATGCTACTATGAATGACCTCTTTGATGATTTTGTGCTTATATGAGTTATATAGATAATAAGCAAGATATTAGTCTTACTCTTGTTCGTTTTTGAACCAATGCATATCTCATGCATATAAAAAATTCAAAGAAATTCAATTAGGTTTATGAATGGAGGTACCTTTCGGTTGATGTGGACTTCTTCAATTGTTTTACAGACATTAGGGGAATTTTGAGGTATAAAATGGGCCGCCTAAGGAAAATGTAGAAACAAAATAAACTTCATAAGAACCAAAAGGATTCAAGATGATGATGTCAACCATGGGGTATTTCTCATTTTTTGTGTAACAAGGTCCATCAAAAGTATGCAACATGGCTACTCCTTGGATGAGGAATCAAATTTTGCATCCAATGAGTGTTTTCACTCGAAATCTAAGTAAAGCCATAGGGAGATAAGTGTAGAAAATATTGTAGATTCACAAACTAATGCAATTTGCTAAAGAAAAAGACAAGAATCTACTTCTACTCTTTACAGTGGAAACCCATAAACATTGAGAAAACAACAACCAATAGAGGAAGAGAATCAAAGGCACATAACACAATAAATATTTGGGGAAAGCCACAGCCTAAAATTCCACTATCTATTTTGTATTAATCCGGAAAATCAAGATGAAATTAAAAAGCATGTTCTCTCTAGAACGATCCTAGCACTGAACAAATTCAATCTCCAACTCATAAGAAAGCTCAACGCCAAAGCTTGGCCTCTTCACAAGCTCTCCAAATCTCTATTCCAATGTGTAATTGCTATGGAGGATAACTTGTATTTAAATGGAAATAAAGCCTCTAAAAATAATGCAAGCCCTTAAGGATCAGTTCCTAATTGCATGCACTATCAGTGCAACTCAGAAAAATCTAAAATAAATAGCACATTGTCCCTGTACTCTAGTCTCAACTGGGTATTTCTTAGAATCGACATGCATGAGTTTCTGATGAGTAAATATTTAGTTAACTAGAGTAGCACTGGTGGATTTCATTAGTGTTATCACTGACTGTTAACTCACTATTAGTTCCCTCAATCAGTTTGAGAACTAATGTAACTGAACTGACTCATGAAACCGAGTCTTCTATTTTACAACACACAATTAACTTATACTAGACTCCTACAAAGAAGGGAGAACATACACATGACTTCCAAAAGACTTCCAACTCAAAATTCCTAATTTAAGTAAGTTTAATAAACTTAATTTAACTATTTTAAGTTTCTGTGAGAATATAATTCAAATTTAATTCACAGTTTAATTCAAGGACAATTTAAACTAGAATTTCTTGTTGCCATTTCTCAAAACTCCCTCTCAACAAGAAACGGATTATCAACTACCTTGATCCTGTCTCTGTGAAACTCGAGTTTACACCTTGACAATGCCTTTGTGAAGATGTCAACATCTTTCTCCTTCGTGGGAATGTAATCTAACAAAATGATCCATCTTAATACACAATCTATGAGACGATGATACCAGATATCAATATGCTTGGACTAATCATGAAATACTAGATTTTCAGAGAGTTTGATACAACTTTGATTATCACAATAAATCACTGTTGGATCCATAAGTTGACCAAAAAAACCAACGTGGATCTTCCTCTTCCAAATAGCCTCACATGCTTCCTGACTTGTAGCCATGTACTATGCCTCTACCGAACTAAGTGCAAACGATATCTGTTTCTTGTTGTAGGAAGAAATTGTTGTTGACCCAATACTAAAGATCCCTCCTGATGTGCTCTTCCTATTGGATTGAATACCTACCCAATTTGCATCAGTGAAGCCTTGAAGCTTCACTCCCTCTGTCCATCTATACCATAACCCAAATTGAGTAGTGCTTTTGAGGTATCTTAATACATGCTTTGCCACCTTCCAATACAGCTTGGTAGTCCTAACCATCACTTGACTAAGATGATTAACTGCATAACACATATCTGGTTGTGTGTTCACCAAGTACATGAGTGAACCCACTAGCTACCTATAAACAGTAGCTTCCACTACTTCCCCTGAAGTAGCATCCTCCTTCCTCCAATTACTAGCTAGAGGACTCTCCATGGGTTTACTGCTCTCCAGAAGGAATCTCCTGAGTATCGCGTTGGCATACTTTCCTTGAGATACAAACAATTCCCCATCTCCCTGCCATACCTCCATGCCAAGAAGGTAATGCATGAGCCCCATGTCCTTCATCTCAAACTATCTTGCAATTTCCTCCTTGAAATATTTGATGAGCTTCTTGTCACTTTTCAGTATGAGATCATTTACATAAAGTACAACGATCAACAACTTACCTTCCACCACTATGTGATATAGGTTTACATCCGCTTCACTCTTCGTGGAGCCCAACCCAGTGAAGTAGTTATCTATCCTGGTGTACCAAGCATCAGGTGCTTACTTTAGCCCATACAATGCTCTCTTGAGTCGGAACATATGCGACACACAGTCCAAGGTTTCAAAACCTTTGGGCTGCTCTATGCACACCTCTTCCTCAATCATGCCATTGAGGAAGGCAATCCTCACATCCATCTCATGGATCTTCCAACCCATATGTGTTGATAGTGCTAAAATAGAGCTTATTGATGAGTACCTTGTAGTAGTAGCAAAGGTCTCATCATAGTCAATCACCTCTACTTATGAAGAGACATGGGCCACAAATCTAGCCTTATGATTCTCCACACTACCATATGCAACTTGTTTTACCTTGTAAAGCCATTGAGAGCTCACAACTGACTCATCCTCTGGTCTTGGGACCACATCAAAAACATTCTTTTGAACTATGGAGTCATGCTCCTCCACCATCACATCAACCCAAACTGGCTGCTACACTGCTTCCTGAACGAAAGATGGATTTCTCACAACATGTGCACCCATAAGTTCCATCTATCCAGTGTACCTCTTTGGTGACCTACTCTGTCTTCACTGAGAAGAGGGTGTTCCCACATTCTCCCATGCATCATCCAATGATTTGTTAGCCTCTCTAGTGCGCTTTCTTCCCTCTTTGGAAGACTCTACCTGAGTGGATGTCTCCACTCTCTGAATCTCTACATATTGCTCATCCACATCAATCTGAGGCCCCTCAACCTTAGGAGCTAAAATTTCGTCATCCACATGCATTTCAAGCTCCGTCACAAGGGATACCCGCATGGCCTTCTCCTCATTCAACTTGATATCCCTATGAACCACTATCATCCGGCTGGTCAACATGTACACCCGATAGTTGTGGGTTGTATCAGTGTGCCCCACAAAGATCCCCAACTCTGTTGTTGGCTCAAGCGTCTTCTGTGCATCTTTGGTCACATGATAATAAACTGATGATCCAAAAATCCTGAAGTGAGAAACATATAGCCTCTTACCAGAAAAAGCCTCCTCTGGTGTCTTCATCTCAAGTATCCAATATGGGCTATGATTTTGAACATAAACCATCGTGTTGCATGCCTCAACCCACAAGTGTAGTGATGGGCCCTGATCATGCAACATCGCCCTTGCTTCCCCTACTATTCTTAGGTTCTTCCTCTTGACAACCCCATTTTGTTGAATAGGCCCTGATCATGCAACATCACCCTTGCTTCCCCTTCTATTCTTAGGTTCTTCCTCTCGACAACCCCATTTTGTTGAGGGTTATGAGGTTCCGTCAACTCCCACTTAATCCTTTCCGCTGCACATAAGTTCTTAAAATCATTGGAGACATACTCACCAATATTATCACTCTGTAGAGATTTAACCTTCCTTCTAGACTCCTCTACCAATGCTTTGAACTCACAAAACTTTGTGAAAGTTTTATCCTTTTTCTACATAAAAAATACCTAGTATTTATGAGAATAGTCATAAACCAATATAACATAATACCTATGCTTGGTTGTGGATTCTATCAAGAATGGTCCACGTACATTTGAACGGATTGTCTCTAGAATATACTCTGCTTGACTCTTTGTGTCTCCAAAGGAAGACTTGGTGTATTTTCCCAAAGTACAACCCTTTCATGTATCAACTTGCTCAAGTGTACCTTTGGGAAGACCGGTAGAGATTTGCTGCAATATCTTAAAAGCTCCATGATGCAAGTGGCCCAATCACATGTTCCACAACTCACCACCATCTCATCTCAACATATTTTCCACTTTTGAACTCAAAGCATCACAATCCTCTACCTCTATCTTATAGAGATTCTGAACTCGAATCCCTGTCTCCTTTACTTGACCCGTGGCTATGTGTCAAAGGAACACCTTCCCTTTCAAAAGTATCACATCATAGCCTCTATCCTCAAGCATGGAAAGGGATACTAAGTTCTTCATCAGTCTGGGTACATGCATAACATTCTTCAAGGTGAGTGGAGCCACATGCTCCCTCTTAAAAGTAATAGTGGCCACACCAATAACACTATACTTACCGTCATCACCCATCTCTATATGCATCTTGAGATCTTTCTCCTCCAGTTCATTAAATAACTCTTTGTCTCCATTCATGTGGAAAGAAGATCCACTATCTAAGTATAAGACACTTCCCATCATTGAAGACACCATGCATGCAATGAGGTAAAATTCCAATTCAAATTGGGAGGCCAAAGCCTCACTTGCCGCTCCTCCTAAGGGATTCTCCTTACACTTCTTCAATGGATAATTTGTCGCAAAGTGACCCATCTTGTGACAATGAGAGCATTTAACTTTCGTCATGTCCTTCTTCTTACCTCCATGATAAGAATTTGATTTGGAATGGGAAATTTTACATTTCCCCTTCCTCACCTTAATCGCTAAGGCATAATTCTCTTCATCATCATTCTTTGATGAAGGGCCATCCCTGGTGTTCCTCCTGATCTCATCCTGCATCAAATTCGACCATAGTCATTCCTAATCTGGAAGCTTCTCTTGACCATTGATAGAGTCCTAATAACTATGCCAACTCCTTAGGAGTCCAAGAAGAGCAAGGCTCACCATATCCTCCTCGACAACTATGATTCCAAAAGTTCCAAGTTCATCCCGACATTAAGTGAAATTGGTCAAGTACTTTGGAATCATCTTGCCTCTCTCCATCTTGATTTTATGAAGTTTATCATTTAGTGCCAACTTCCTTTGATCACTACTATTCTGATACAAGTCCATCAATGTTTTCAACATATCATGTGGGGTTTCCTTTCCATGGATACTCGAGACAATATGGTCTCGAACTCCCTCCAGGATTATCTGCCTTTCCTTTTCAACACACTTCTTCCACTCGGCCAGGTTCTATGCATCATTAGTTGTTGGATTAAGAATTTCTTGTTCAACAAATTCCTTCAAGCCATTGTCCTCTAGCACAACTTCCATCCTGTCTCTCTAGGCTATGAAATTTGAGCTTCATTCCAAGACATACTCGAGCCTCAACCCATGGAATTCCATTGCTGATCCTGAAGTATGTATGCAAATTCGACTTTCACCTATGACCCAGAAACTCAAAACTTTGAGATCTTCTCTAGAGAGTTGATTTTAAATCAGAGATATCACCCTCATTTGAACTCTGATTCGATCAATTTGTTTTTTGAATCCGGGTATCTTTTCCAAAGGAATCCATATCTGCAATTTGTTTCTGTAATTTTTTCATAGAAATTCTCAGATCTTCTTCGCAAACTCTTGGCCCAAAAAACAGTGTTGGTTTGATACCATGTAGAAAATCCTATATATTTATAAGCTAATACAATTTTCTAAAGCAAAATACAAGAATCTACTTCTACTCTTTACATTGGAATCCCATAAACATCAAGCAAACAATAATCAATAGAGTAAGAGAAGCAAACGAACATAACACAATATATATCTAGGGAAAGACACAGCTCAAAACCCCACTATCTGTTTTGTATTAATCTAGAAAATCAAGGTGAAATTACAATGCATGTTCTCTCTAGAAAAATCCTAACACTCAGCAAATTCAATCTCCAACTCATAAGAAAGATCAAGGCCAAATCTTAGCCTCTTCACAAGCTCTCCAAGTCTTTATTCCAATGTGTAATTCGTATGGAGGATATCTTGTATTTAAAGGGAAATAAATCCTCTAAAAATAGTGCAATCCCTTAAGGATCAATTCCCGATTGCATGTACTATCAGTGCAACTCAAAAACTCTAAAACAAATAGCACACTCTCCCTGCACTCTAGTCTCAACTGGGTCTTTCTTAGAATCGACATGCATGAGTTTCTTATGAGTAAATATTTAGTTAGCTAGAGCAGCACTGGTGGAGTTCATTAGTGTCACCACTCACTGTTAGCTCACTATTAGTTCTCTCAATCAGTTTGAGAACTAATTTAAGTGTACTGGCTCATGAAACCGAGTCTTCTATTTTACAACACACAATTAACTCATACTAGAATCCTACGAAGTAGGGAGAACATACACATGACTTTTGAAAGACTTCCAACTCGAAATTACTAAGTTAAGTAAATTTAATGAACTTAATTTAACTATTTTAAGTTTCTATGAGAATAGAATTCGAATTTAATTCATAGTTTAATGTAAGGAAAAATTACACTGGAATTTCTTGTGGCCATTTCTCAACAATAAGTTGAAAATATGAGTTTAAAAAATAGTTCTTTTTTTCTTTCCCTCTAAAATTTGATGATGTAATCTAATCTTATTTTATTATTTCCACTATTATTTTATAATTTCCTTAGGAGGCTGATTTTAGACCTTAAAATTCCCCTAATGAGAATTTAGTAGTTCATATAAAGTGTTATGAAATTAGATGATGTATCATTACTTGAAACTGTTGTCATCATTGTTATGTTCCTTTCCATGTTGTTAATGAAAATTAACTTATTTTATGTCAATGATTAATTTATCATCCTCATTAAAGTTTCTATTTCCTTATCTATAAAAAAGGGCGACTTCTTGGGAGTTGTTGGTTTTGGGTTTCTATTAGTCCTTGCCTTAGAAAGTAGGAAGTATTAAAATAGCAAGTCTTATATTATAGAATTATATTTGTATAACTATTAAGAAAAGAATTTGTAGAAATATTAGAAACTTATATGTATGCTTTATAACTTCAAGTTTAGGAATATAGTAATACTCAGGAAGCACTAAACCCAAACCTCTTTAATGATCCTTTGGAACATTGGGAAAGACAACAATGACTAGAGGATATGCACTCTTCAACTTGCGAAGTCCCTTTGCAAGACTGAAAACAACATTCACATAGTTGCCACATCCCACCAAGAAAGTCACATATGCTCTGCATTTCTTCTTCATCGCCAAAACCTATGCACCGAAGAACTGCTCTACCTGAGAAATTTTTGGATTCATGGTCAAAGAAGGAAAATAGTTATTATGTTTTTGAATTGGTAAAACCCAAGTTTGCAAATCCAAAATAATGTTTACAACTTCCACTAGCAACTGTCTGATACTAGCCTCCTTAGATTCATCCTCAAATAACAAGATTAACGTTGATGCATCCACAGTCATGTATAGATGGATTTCCATATCCTCTAGTCTACAAAACAACTAATTTAGTGAACAATCATAATTTTAAAATAAAATATGGGTTTTCCATTTGTATATACTTATAAATATGGTATGATTTCAATCTATAAAGAATTGTGGCATAAGTTAGCCATGAATACTGTTGAATTCTAAGAGTTAGTAGAGTTTATCAGTGAGACTAAAATAGATGGTATTAAGATTGAAATAAGATGTCAAAATTTTTGTTCAATCAAGTGTTTAAAAGTTAATTTTTAAAATTATAACGAAATATACATTATTTACTTGTAAAGTATAACATTAGGTTTTTCATAAGTTAAAGCTAAACTAGTAGCAGTCAAATTGTAAATTGATTGCTAGAGTCCTTCTTGGGCAAGGACTAATGAATTAAACTTATGATTCTTAAAAATATGTACAATATTTTGGACAAAATGTATTGGAAAAGGGTAATTTTTTATTATTAGTTAGATTACAGGTAATAAATTTAATTAAAAGTGTAGAAAGGACATAACTAATTTTGAAATAAATCTCAACCTTTGATCTATGACTACTACTAAGAATATTCTACAATATTCCTTGGAGGTTAAATCCCTACAACCACTTATTAATTACATCGATAGTCACATCTATTTTGGAATAGGGGTTCCAAAATATTAATTTAATTATAAATAATTATTATGTGGATGGTGGGGGTTTAATATCCATGGAATATTCTATGATCTTTTTAGTTGTAGCCACAAATCAAAGGTTGAGATTTATCTCCAAAGTAATTATACCATTTTTGTCTTTTTAATTAATTTTATTAGGTAAAATAAAATGTCTTATGAACTAGTGCCTTATGAAATGTGTTATGGTTTTTTTGGGCATGTGACATTGAGAAGCCATGGTGTTGGCCCATGGTATTGTAACAAATCCCATTTACATGTTAATAACCTCCATGGTAAAGTGGGGATGAATCTCCATCGTTAAGAATTTTTTTACTTGTTTTTTTTAAATGTATATATGTTTGACTCATATATTAATTATTTTAATAAATAATTGTAATAATAAACAATTATTTGGAAGTTAGGAACTTTTCATTATATCAAATGAGGATTACATAAACAAAAAAATTTCTACTACTAGTCTTCCCAAAGGGAAACCATACAAATAACATAAGTTAAGAATCTTGAGGTTGCTAAGTCCTTATCTAACTAGATCATCTTGTAAACAAAAATTGTAAAAATAGGTTGGTTCTACTAGATCTTGACATACATCGACATGAGAAGACAAAAAAACTACTAGTACTACAAGCAAAAAATTAGAGGATCATAAAAACTATTAAGAAGAATATTTAGGAATATGTGTTGGATGGTAAGTATCCTTATCTGATAAAAATGATATGTTAGTTTATCTCTTGGCTAGAATGGTTAGCTTGTAATCTATATTGTCAAAAGTTTCCCTCCATCTATACCAATATGGTAAAATTCTCTCACTGAATCCTCTTGTACCTCCCTATTCTCCTTGCAATATTCAGTTGATGTTTAATTTTGTGTCAGTCTTGTGCCATAATTAATGATGTGATGGCAACAGATGTAATGTGCCAAGTATAAGGGGAGACACAACCTCTTTTATGTGAGTTGGCATCATATCAAGGTGGGGGAGGAAACCCGCTTCCTAGGAAACCTCCTTAGGGGATAAGGTCCTTCATAGCTAGGTCTTCATAGTAAGTTTGAATGGATTCCAAAATTTCCAATCCAAGTCAAGGGGTTGAGTTCTTACATAGAGGCTAAAATTAGCTAGCTTCTCAGCCAATTTGTTTCCTTCTCCATGGACATGAGAGAGAAGGCGAATTGTGATTTTAGGCAAGAGTTGTGTGGTAATACCTATTTGAGATTCCAACCTCCAAATGTTAGAGACTTTGGCAAGATCTGATCCATGTTGTCTTTTCTAGAAGATATTGATAATGGTCTTAGAATCTCCTTCAATAACAATCTTGTGAAATTGTTTGTAAGTAACAATTGATAGACCCATATTTAATGCTTTTATTTCAACAACATTATTCATGTCGAGGACTATGAGACCTGCATAAACATTTAGAATCTACCTATTAGCAATTCAAAAGACTCCATGATAACTACCTGGGTTTGGATCTCCTTTCAAGGGACCGTCAAAGTTAAATTTAATGAATTCCAATGGAAGAGGGACCAGAAGGAAGGGATGGAAGGGAAGAAATTGGGAACAAAGGGAGTTTGTCATAAGGAATAGGGGAAGAGATGATTTGGTTAGAATTCCTTGTTTAGGTTGATTGAATTCCCAATATCTAGAGGACTAAGGAAAAGAAGAAATTTCTTTTGTTGTTCCTAACTAGGAAATATAGTGAATATCAATTACATGCACTAGCAAACAACAATAAAATTCTAAAAGACAATCCACAATTCAGTAAACATGGTAATCAAGATGAAAAATATGAGCCACGACACCAATCTGAGAGATAAGAGCACATCAATCATAATAAATGGAACCTAGGCTTTCTATTGCAATCTATGAGCAAAATAAGTGTCAAAACATCAAGTTTCAATGTCGAAAAGATGCCTAGAAGGAATTGTGCACTACATGGAAAATCTACTACTATTGGATGGAAACAAACCTGTGTTTTGGACATCAAAAGTGCTATGAAAATTCCACCAAATTAATTGGAGCCTCCCCACATAAAACCCAAAAAAACCAAGAAAGGGTTTGTGCTGAATCCACTAGTCACTAACACCCCAAAATCTATGTGTTTCTCCTCTCAGTTTGCGAGTGAAGATACAAAAATTGAACCATTACAAAATGCTTAGTATATCCTCAAGGAAATTCCCTCCAACTCCTGAAAAATTCTCCTCTCAATATCCAAGTGAGTTTCAACTCCAATAGTCCCTTAAACACCTGATCTTAGTAAGTGCATAAAATTCTGCTAATAAACCCTAGTGTAGGCCCTAGGATAGAGAATTATAGCCCTCTAATGAGAAACACCTTAAGCCTTGAAAATATCCAAGAGGAAACTCATCCTCCTTAAGGGAATATTCCTGCAACTTCTCTAGCCCAAACTCCATAATTTTCCTGCCCTCATGAACTCCTCGAATTTTGTTCTATCTCCTCCAGGTACTCACAATAGTTGAAGAGAACCTGTGAATTGGCTCCTCAAATGCCTAAAAATCACCTCTCAAATTCCCTCCTTGGTTGATACTCAAAGTTCACTGAAGAAGAGTTAGAATTCCTGCTTGGAAATTCCTTTTGCTAAGCAACATTGTTTGACTTGGCTAAGCAGCTCAAGCAAACTCTATTTTTTAAGTTGAAATGCCAAAAGATGTGAAAATGAGGATCTCCTCTTCATTTTATAATTACTTCTCTCCTCTCTCTTTGTGAACTCTGCCAATTCGACCTCCCCTCTTCATCAACTTCCCTTTAGTTCAATTTTCCTAAGGGGGTGTTCAATTTCCATTTTTGAGTGGCCCCACAACCCATTACCGCGTCAATTTTATCTTTTTCTCCTAAGTTTAGCCTCCTTTTCCCTCCAAAAATTAAGTGGTTCCTCCATAACCCACTTTTCCTAAATTTAAATGCTAAGATATTTATTAATCACCAAAATTGAAAAATTGGGAATTCTACTTAGAAAATTATTTATTGACGACATGATAGTCCTCCCCGCCCAAATGTTGCTTGTCCTCAAGAAACTATAATGATGGATGCTATAGAACCTGTTCTCCCTCCAATCTGGCATCCTCCTCTAGTAGTTCCTTCCATTTGAGAAGGAACTCATTGATTGTATTGCTTTTGAGATTTCTCTCTCTCCTACAGAATAGCCTCCAATGCCAAAACCAAGTGGCCCTCATCATCCATGGGTGGTAATTTTCTGGAAGTTGTCACCGACTATCCCAAGGCCTTCTTCAAGCAATATACATGGAACACGTTGTGTACACCCCCCCCCCGATGAAATATCTAGCTCATAAGCTACCCCTCCAACTTTATCAATTACCTTGTACAACCCATAAAAACATGGCCTAAGCTTCTTGACCCCTTTTCGCTTCAATGTAGATTTCTTGTATGGTTGGAGAGATAAGAAAATGAAATATCCAACCTCAAAGTGCCTCTCAATCTGGTGCATATAGGCATACATTTTGTATTGGTTTTGTACTATTTGCAAGTTGTCTTTGAGGGCTCTCAAGATGTCCTAGCTGTCTTGTATCTAATCCTTGGCCTTAGGGGCTCGTCTGTCTCCAAAAATCACGTCAGCAAAAGTTAATGCATCATAACCATAAAGAGAATGGAAGGGTGGCATACCAATGAGCATATAATGAGTAGTATTGTAGCAGGATTCCCCAAACTGTAGTCACTCTACCTATGTGTTTTGCTGCTTGATCACATAGTTCCACAAATACCCCTCTAGACACCTATTCACAATCTCTATGTTATCACCTAGAAAATGATCACCTAGTCATTTACAACTAGATCGATCGAAATACACCATGTAGGATTAATTTTACCATAGTAAAATCACTTTCACCATCGAAAATAATTTAGTTAACCATTTTTGTTAAATTATTTTTGTTTCAAATAAAAAAACCTCATGAGAATAATTGAATAAATCATTATTTATTTAATTTGATCTAGAAATAATTATTAAATCATTATATGATACTTATTTCTTAACACATTTGACTAAATCAACTTGGAATAATTAAATAAATCCCTCTTTATTTATTATTTATTATTCTTATTTTTGGAATAATTGTCAAATCACTATATAATAATTATTTCGAATTCACATTTTTCTTAATCCTCACAACTTGGTTAATAAATTATTTTATCTGTTAATTACTTCAACCATTTTATAAATAAAGATATTTGACCACTTTGGATACCTTTTACCTCTCCAAAAAATATAATAATGTATTCCTAACAATTAGATTTTGATTTGGTCAATAATATTTTATTATTTTCCAATTCCTAATTTATCCCAATACTTTGTTATAAATAAGAGGGTTTTCCATTCATTCTTCACCATGATCACTATCATCGTCGCCAATATCATCTTCTCATATTTGAGCTCCCACTTGAGTTCTATCTTGTTTTGGGTTTTATACATATTGCGAGAGAAACAGATTGCTGAAGCATAAGGACATCAAATGACCCATCCCACAGAGGGGGATTTGCAGACCCTTATTGCAAACCTTCTTCACCAGGTTTTCTCTAATAAAAATATTATTCATTTAAAAATCTTCTTCTATTGGGTTATTATGTTAGGTATTTCTTGTTGTTATACGTTTTGGATTGCATATGAACTTTTTCTATAGGGTTTTCTTCTTTTGTCATTGCAGATCTGAAGTGTAAACAACCTTATCTTTTTGTTAGGGTCACTTGTCACGAGTGACTTAAGTGAAGCATTTTTGGTACACCTTTCCAAAATCTTTACATTAAATGACAAATCCACTAGGTATTCATCTACATTATCGCTAACAAATGGTCACTCCACTGGTGTAGCAATTTAGATTCTTGGTGACTATCATTTCAATGTTCTTTAGTGTTTTTCTAGTTATTTTTAGCCTATCAATTCCTATTTTTAGATCCTCTTTGTCTTTTGGAAAAGTTTTTGGTTTATGCTGGTTTTCCGCATATTTTCGCAAGTCACAGGTACCAGCTAAGCTAGAGGTAGAAAAATATGGGTGAAATATTCTGAGTGAGAATTGCAGAGAAAAACACACTTTTTGGACCATTTTTTGTATTCAAATGCACTTTTCAGGTCAGAATCCGCATTCTGTCAATTTTCATATTTTTTTTTCCAGAATTTTTTTGACTTGCCAACTGTGTTGCGTGTGTACTGGGAAGGGTTTCTATTCTTGCCTAAGTTGGTCCTAGGCCTAGATTCTCTTAGTAATTTCTCATTGAGGAAGAAAAAATCCCCCTAGGTTTTAGAGTACACCTCCATCATTTAGGAATATATTTGTTGAGTTGAGGTGTCTAGGGTACAACACTTTCAACCTCTTATTTCTAAGTCTTTTACACTTCTTTACAACCCACTTGGATAGGTTTATTCATCATTTTAATCCCTTTATAGTTTGGTGTTTCCTTTCCCCCTTAGGATCCCCTTATGTGTATTAAGTTTTTGAGCTTCTTGCTTCTCCTTTCTAGCATTTTCCACCTCTTAATTTTGTTGTTTGTATGTACCATTTACAACAGATTAGTGCCTTTAGATCATAATCCTTTGTAAATTAGATATTTTGTCTCGATTAGCTTGTTTTCCACCTTTTTTAGCTACTTGATAACCTTGTTGGGTGGGGGTTTGTGTGCTTGGATTTGTTGTTCATCTTATTGTCCATTTTCAACATTATTTATAGTTTTTCAACACTTTAGTTTGAGACACTACACCTTAATAATTCAAAAAGCGTAGATTAAGCCCACCTGGGCACCAGGGCCAAACAATATGTGTAGTTAGGTGTAGGATCAGTGGGATAGGATTCTAATAACACCCACTGATCACTTACATTGAGACATATAAATTGACATATTACAAAGCTTAAAATCCTCCACCATTGCATGGCCAAAAGTTAGAGTGCATCGAAAACCCGATTCAAAGGGGGTTAGGCTAGGTCATCATGCGAGTGGTTCCCTCGAGGCTACCCAACCTGTGGTAGGGAATCCCGTGTGGTGGCTGATCACCAAGAGGCTCAAGACTCGACCACCCCCATGTGATGAAGGTAATCATAGTGACCAATCATAGGAAAACACCCTATAGGACTGGCTATGGGTAACAATTGGTTCTCTACTCCACCTTTCTCTGGAAAACTTTGCTTGTGGGGATCAGATTTAGTCAAGTAACAAGTCTTTTGGAAGGCCATCTAAAACAATATATTTAGGACTTGTTTCAATATTTATATCACCGAGAGGCTAGAGGCCATTTTTCTTTGATATAACTTGTTTCCTTGAATTAGAGTACATATTAATATAGTTAGTTTACACTTGGCACCACTACACAATGTGTTTGCTTTCTGTTTGTTTCTCTTTTTCTCCTATCATCCCCTTTTAGTCTATTGAGTCAAATTTGTCACAAAATTATTGCACCCCCAAGGCACTAGCCGCGAACACTTCGTGGCCTTCACCCCCAGTTTCCTTTAGGAAATATTACTCCTCCCCATCCAGTTAGAATTCATCCTCTTGGTCCTCCATTTAGTCCTCATTATGACTCGTGTTGTGTTGATTCTTCTAGTTCTTCCTTTGATTATGTGTCTTCTCAACCACGTACTGCCACCATGTCAGGCACCAACGTGGGTGTGAGAAACCAAGGTAAACCCATAAGAAAAGCCTCTACCGTATGGTCACTCCTCCTCCATTGCTTCCCTTTATGGTTAGTTTGAGCCTCTTTGATTTTAGCAAACTCACCAACGATCCTCTTCTCCATGACCCCAGTTGGCTTTCTATGCCTACCAATATTCCTTCTGACATCCCTAAGTTCGAAGGTAATCCTAGAGAATATCCCACAAATCATGGTCACTCTTTTCATATGTGGTGTTCATCAAATTCCATTACTGAAGACTTCATTCATCTTTGTCTATTACAATGCACCCTTACTGGAGTTTCTTCCAAGTGGTATGTGGACCAACAATATGCCTTCCATTACATCTTCATGACTCTAGCCAAAGATTTTCTGGCATACTTCCAGTTACCTCTTCGATATGACAGTGGTACCAAACTCTTGACCTCTTTCTGTAAAACTTGCGCCACCCACCTATTTGACCATATGTAAAGCTACTGAATTTAAAGACCATGTCTATATGGATTGGTTCCTTAGATTAATTTTTGCCCCCATTGGTAAATATGTAACCTCCCACTTCTTGAAATATGACCTGATCTATGCATAGTTAGGATATGTTTATACTATCATTCCTGATTTTCCTTGGCATGGTGTTGTTAATGCACTGGGGGCATCTCATGACATCCATGCTATTGTTGGATATATCTCACACCCTCAACCTCCAGCATATCCTCAACCTCACATGAGTTATGGTCAACCCCAAGGGGGTCCAGTTCCACTTACACCTATCTCCCTACTAATCCTTCCCATGGAAACCCTTACCAAGGTTCAAGCATGTCATATGCATATCCCCATCCACATAAGTCAATGATAGGGCTTGCTGTCACTTCGCCTGGTTATCTCATGTTTCCATTAATCATTTCTATCCTTATGCACTGTCTAGCACTCCATCCCTTTTGGCACTAGCACCCCAACCTCCCATGCCTCCTCCAGCTTTTCTGCAATAGTAACCACCTCATCAAGGTCAAGTGTATAATCAACAAAGTGCAACAAATTCCCCCAACCCCAAGTGAAAGAATAAGTGGAAGGGTAACCAGAATTAGCCATATCAAGGTAACAGAGGAAAATAGGGTCCAACACCTAATGCCCGGCAGGGTGACTAGCCTACTCCCACCACCCGAAAACAAGGTAGGAAACCAAAGCAAAACAAGGCTCTTAGAATGAATGAACCTTATGCTTGTTGTGATGTATTTGGCCATTATACTCACAACTTTCCCCTTTTACCTTAGATGCACAAATCATGGGAAGCTCAAGTAGTTTCTTCTAGAGCACCTCATCCCATTTCTCCACCTCCTCTCCCTCCCGATTCATCAAAACCATATGTGCTTATCAATCATTTTCCCCATCAAGGATATGTATATTGCCAACCCACATAAGATAATGAAGCTCCTCGACCTTCACAATATGGCCAGAATAATTACCATATCCTCATGATGAATTTTGATTAAGTCAACACCAAACAAATCAACCTTCGACTCAGTTGCACCAATATTGTAATGCCCCACTTAAATCTTATGATGCAAATTTTATTAATGTTTACATTATCTGAAAATATTGAGAAATATTCGTCTAATATAAAATTCATGGTTTCTATTATTCAATTCCAAACTTACCTTCTCAAATTGAATCTTAGGAAGGATATGGTCTCCTTCCATTGTTTCAAATAATATATGTATTCATCTCACATTCCCCAATGTACCCTCACATTTACTAGGGAGAAGACATGGTTGTCTCCAACTCATTATCAATATATATATATATATATATATATATATCTATCTATATATTCATCTCACATTCCCCAATGTACCCTCACATTTACTAGGGGGAAGACATGGTCCTGTCCATTTAATTACATCTCACATTTTCCAATGTACCCTCACACTTACTTGGGAGAAGACATGGTCCTCTCCCATTAATTTCCCAATTTTATATTCATGTCACGTTTTCAAATGTACCCCCAACCTTACTTGGGAGAAGAGAAGTCAACTGTAAGGATGGATGAGAAATTAATGACATTAATGAGGCGTGGTTGAGATGGAGAAGAGAGGGAGGGTATAAAAGGGAAGGGAGAAGGGAGAAAGGGGGAGGTGAGGTCTTGCTTATGATTGTGGGGTTGGTTTTGATTTGAGGATTTGTTGTGATCTTGGAGACCTTAAGAACCTGTGGAGGTTTCTTGGGTTGCTGAGAGGAGGGAAATATTATTCATCTTGGTCTAGATCATTCGTCTTGGACACACACTCTACATCTGGTTGGACTTGGGCTCGGAGGGCTAGGGAACCTATGGAGTTTTCCTAGGATAGGGATTATTTCCTAGTTGGCTGGGAGGTAAATCTAGTTGGGTCTATCAAGAAGAGCATTCAGTAGATGCATCAGGACAAAGGCATCTCCACCAGCCACCGTACAGGTATTCCTCCATAGATTACTCATGCAAATTTTATTAGAATGAAATATTCAGCTTAAGTTATGCTGATTAGAATGTAAATGGTAAAATTTTCTTTGTTTAAAAGTCTTGTAAGTAAGTAAACTATAGCCTCTTATTGCATTTGAATTCTTAAGAAATTAGATCTTTTAGTAGACCCTAGGATAGGTATCTTACACATGATATCAGAGCTTTGGTTCAAAATCTAGACCCAAAGCCCACTAAACTCAATATTATACATGCTAGATGGAGGGCTTGAACCTCCAACCTTGAGGTTAAGCTATTGTGGTTAACAACCACATGCTCTAATGGGCCAATTGTGGGGGTGAACTACCTACAAACCTTGATGTGTAGAGATATGCATGTGATTTGCTCTTGGAGTCCCTGCCCTATGTTTTTTTGTCGGGCGAGGTATTATAGGAGGCAAAAAAAAAGATTCTTTGGAAATTGTTGCTACCTGGAAATGTAAAATGAATGCCGACGCTTCCTGGATCTCTCCTATGAAAGCACATGCATTCTTGCAGCTCTTGGCTTCTTAAGGAATTTCAAAGGAATTTAACGATGATGACTTATGTACGCTAGTCCTTCACATTTCTAGTAACCTGGAGGCGACAGAGCTCTGCCATGCGCTTCAAATTAGTCACAAGATACCAGGTTTTTGTACTTTGCGTTTTCTATATCAGCGAGTATCTAGGTTCAGTTAGCTTTTGTATTTAGGCAAAGTTTGCTGAGGGTTACATCATCAGTTTATACTATATACTTTATATGTAAAATAAAAATATACCATTCATCAGCAACGAGGGGGTTGGAGTTCGCTATTTTGTGCATTTTAGTGTGTTTTTCCCGTGTTTGTGTAGTGGCTTGCTTAGTCTTTATTTGTTTTTGAAGTAACCTTATCTTCTGTTCAACACCTAGACTTCTCAATTTCTAGCATATTTTTTGCTCTTGCGCCTTGTTTTATATGTCCTCTTTCTTTCTGTTGCAGCTTCTTTATAATTTCTTTTAGCTATATATTAGCGTTTAGCGATACACTCAGTATTTTATCTTTTCCGTCTCTGAGTTTTGATCTAGTAGTTGGTTTAATAGATGGATGGAAGACTCCATCATGTAGCCTTAGAGTAGTCTCAACTTGGTGTACCAATTCCGTTGATAGCTAAAAGAATGAACTTTCCATCTTATATAGAGTCATCTCTTTTAAAGTGATTTTGAAGTGCTGACTTATTTGTAATTCAGAATTTTTTTTTGGTAGGTTGTGTTGAGATCATATTGTTCCTTAACGATCAAGCCATGAACTTCTTAATTGAATATGTGCATTTGGACAGAGAGATTATTAACTATGTGTTTAATGGATGATATAACATTCCTCCTGTTTATCAAAATTTGAGGTGGTTCTCAAATATTTGACGCTCATTTGGTTGTGCTACCTGACATTCATTTACGTAAAGTTTTTTTGCTTTGGAACATATTTTTTTTTGGTCATCTCTGTGGTTAACCTTAAAGGCGTGCTATATTTTAAGGGGGTTTTGATTTTAAGACTACAGATAATCGATAATGTGTTTAGAAGTGAAACTCTATCCTGGTCTTTCAACTTTGGTTTGCTTTCTTTTATGAAGTTTTTCATTTGTGGCTGAAACATTCTGAACACGGAAAATTTTGGGGTTGAAGTTTAGCCATGGGGTAGAATTTTCGCATTTGACTAAAATCTATGTATTTTATTTATTTAGATTTTGCTTTAATTCAGAGAGTTCCTATATATAGCACTAGAAGGACACTTTATTATCTCGCATGACTCCTCTAGTTTCATCCTGAGATATCTCTAAAATATCTTATAGATTCCTTCGCTTGCTTTTTTTTCTTTCCTGAAGTGCTCAATGGTTACTTGGGTTTCACCTACCATCTTTCTCAACAATCTCAAAAATATATTGGCTCCCTTAGATTTCATGATAAAAATGTGTAACGGATTTTCTAGCTTTAATGGTTTTTCAAGCTTTCATCATCTATATTTAAAAAATAAGAAAAAAAGAAAATTGTAAAATATCTTGTCTCAAATTGAATTTTGCTTGAAAATATCTCAAGGTTCTTCTTGTCACACCCTAAAACTCTGGTATGGCCCATGGTTTCATTCTTGAAAATATCTCTTGTTATCTAATATCTGGTTGAGAGAGGTTGAGAAGTACCCCAAGAGTTAGCTCAAGTGGTCTAGAGCCAGACATGAAGTTTTTGATATTGTTGCTAATAATGGGTTCGTTTCTCTTTGATTATCTTAGGGCAAGACTCCATAATCAGGGCTGAAAGTTTACCTAGTTTTAGCATCCATAAAATGTGGGGAAGTATTATAGGTTTCCCACTCTTTCACACACACACACACACACACACACACACACATATATATGGCAAAAGATCCTTTGGTCTCCCTCGTTCTCTTCCCACAGAGAGAAGAAGCTTTCAAGTTTTCATCCTTTCTGTGGGAAGAGGATGAGGGAGACCAAAGGATCTTTTGCAAAAATGCTTGGTTTTAGTTTCTTTGGCTAAGATGGTTGTGGGTTTTTGGTTTTGGGCCCATAGAAATTTGTTATAGCCAAAGCACATTTTTTATGATCTTGGATATGCAACTCAATATCTTAGTATGACAGAGTTTGGAGCAGTGGGGTGATGGGCTTAGGGCTTACTCTCATCAACATATGCTTTTCTAATGTGATCTTTATCATGGACACCTTTGATGACATAGGTGTCCTAGCGGGTAGCTCAAAGTAGTCATTCACTTGAGCTCAAAATGGTCATCTTACTCTACACTTGGATAGAGATGTTGTCGTTGTGGGATCATAGGTAATTATAACTTAGGCCCATATCATTCCTCAATCTAAATTCCATAATCAATGAATGATAATAATAATAATGCATCATAGCAGCCCAAAACCGACATGTGTTCATGCTATAAATGAATGGGTCAATCATGTTATCTTACTTTCGATTATGACCTATATACTTAATGGTTTTGATGATAGAGTCTCAAAGATTAGATGAATAAAAATTCCCCCAACAAGGTACAAGTGAATTCTAGGAAGAGAATGTGTGATCTTTTAATTTTCCTTTTTATGGGTATTAAGTTTTAACAGTCCAGAATAAGAAAATTTGTTCTTTGTTATATTGATAACATAATCATGTAGACCTTTTTGGCAATGGTAATATCTTTGATGCAAAGTGGAAAATTTGATTCCATATCAGAAATATTGCTGAGCAGACAAAAATGTCAATTTCCACTTTCATTACAAGGAACTCAATTTGATTGATTGCCACTTCCATTACAAGGAACTTGATTTGATTATTTTTCCTGATAAGGAACAAAACTCATGATATTTGGTTCTCTGCATTTAGGTTCCTAGATCTGTGACATTAGCTACTCACGTATAACCTGAATGAAGTTTTCCATTGGGTTTAAGTTGGGGATGAGATTTCTCTCTATGTGTCCTATAGTTATAATGGATCTATTCAAAATCAAGTTGTTGTTTGGAGATAATGGTTTCATAACCATACATGCTATACACTGGTGGGATTGGTTTCATAAACATAAATAAACTCTATCTCACCTTGAGTTGAGAAACCTAGTTGACATTGTGATTACACTTTTGACATATTTGAAATTCAACCACTTTGGAACATTCATCTAGTGTATAATAGATTTGTGGCTAGAAATGCTAGTGCTAGTGTAGTGTTTGTTGTTTTAGTTGGATGTTCATCTCAGATTAATGTTCAAGTTCTGAGTTAATATCCTCTTTTTCTTAAGTTTACGACTACATGTAAATATTGAACATTTTGATTCTTACCTAATAAACATGAATTCAAGAGTAGCTGGTGCAATTGTCATTATTTTAATTGAAATTTTGTCTCAGTTCCATGTTTTGAATTTTACATTGAGTATTAAAATTCAACTTTGTAATATCTTTTTTGGTTGCTTCTCAATTTCCTATAAGGTCGGAGACAATTTCTTTTGGCAAAGTTTGCAGTGATTTGTGAATATAGAACTTTATGATTCCCTTCATAACCATGTAGTTGATACAGTTGGGCTAATCCTACTTGGATGTCAATTTTCTCAAGCTCAACTTTTAGGAAGTATCTTGGATCTCGATCAAAGTCATGTTCTCTTCTGATGTTCTCTTCCTTGGATAGCTCCACCCGACCCAAACCCATTGCCCTCCACCAAACTAATACTATTTTAACTAAATATGTAAATATGATACTATAAGTTGTCCGATCTTCCTTATAAATTTCTTTTCACATATCAATATCCCATCAAAACTTGAGCTGGCTAAAATATTGAGCTAGTTTAGTTTAGTTTCATTACCCAATTGATTATGGTAAGAAATTGTTTGAAGTAGTTTACTTTAACTACTTACAACTTTAGGCTTCTTAAGAGAATATACCTATGTGGATTAAATTTTGATAAGTTTTCCAACATTATGAGAGACTGTCTGATAGATCTAAGACCTTGAAATTATTAGCCCATAAGTATCATTTATTCCAATCAACCATCTAGTGAAAGGATCTGCAAAACATTAGAGTTTAACTTATTATATCCAAAAAGGAAATGCAAGTGTTTAAATGTTCTGAGCATGAAAAAAGAAAACATAAATGATTTACGAGAAACTTTCAAGCCTAATCTGAAAACTGTTATCCTAAGACTTGAAAATTTGCAATCTAAATCCACAAATTTAACTTGATCAAACCCTAGATTGCCAATAAGAGAAAAATGAAAGGGAAAAACTTTTAAATGAATGGTTAAAAGTGAAAATGAAGAATAATGCCCATCCCACTTGGGCTATGGGGGACATTTAATCTATTCTTGAGTAATTCTCTTGAAAATGGCCTTGAAAGATGATGTTATAGTAATTGATTACCTAGAGAATTTTCTATTATTCCTACCACTCAGCCTAAGAATGAAAGTCTTCTTTTGTTTGAACCTCCTTCACCCATATGTTAGGCATGAGCTTGCATATATCATTGGGTATGTGGATCACTACCAATATTTTGGATAGTTTATATTGAACATGGTTGATAAAAAATATTTTATAAATATTTCATCTTGGCATAACTTGACTTGATCTATTGCTTGGGTTATCTTTGGACTATCTAGAGGTGGTAGAAATTGTTAGGGATAATGCTGATAAGTCTTAGATATTGTGCAGATTTTGAACAAATCAAAATGGTAAGGACGTGAAGGAACCAAGGGCTCAAAGAGTCTTCAAAAGGGCCTCCTTCAAAAATCCCATTACCTTCACCAGAATTGACTCTCATCTTACGTTCCCTAGAAGGAATTAATGAGAGCTTGTGAGGGCGCCAAACAAATGAAATGGAAGGGGAACACCCTCCGTCAGGGTTAGGGAATCCTGAGGGATCTAGAGACTATGATAGGGGACCTCCAGTAGAGGACATTACTAGGGAGCTCTAGAAGATTAAACTCCCAGAGTTTGTAGCAGTTCGTGCCAGCGAGCATGCAAAAGCATGGTTAGAAGGAATGAGAAGGTGTTTTGCACTAAGGGATTACAATTCCAATTCCAAAGCCAAAATAGCAATATTCCAATCCGGAGATAGTGCTCTAAATTGGTGGGGTAAATTGGAGCATTAACTGCACCTCACTCCAGACACAGTTACATGGGAATTTTTTGAGGAGAGGTTCAGGAAGAAGTACCTACCAGCATATTCTGAAGAACAGTAGGTAGGAGCCTTCCATGCCCCGATACAAGGAGGTTGTACTGTAGAAGAATACAAAATTTGATTTATGGAGTTGGTCAAGTATGTCTCCTACATGGATACTGACCAGCACGAAGTGGATCATTTTATGTATGGATTGAGACCTAATATTAGGGTAGTGGTGCGGATGTGGAAACCATCCTCAGTTGCAGAAGTTGTAGAATAGGCTCGTTATGTTGAAGAACACCTAGACTTAAAGGGTGAAGTTAGGGCCATCTTTCCACGTCAAACAGGGTTTACGGGGAACACCCCTCATACCTTCCCAAGGGGAGGAAGTCTGAGGCCACCACCATATGGAAACAGGGTTATACGTAGAACACCGATAGTAGGGATTTCAATGGTTTCTAGTGAAGCTTCAGCCACAACCTCAAGGGCACGTACAAATCAAAGTCATACGTGAGGAGTAGCAAGGGGGGGCAGGGGTTCCAAGGGAGGAAAATCTTTCCAAAGAACTCCACAACATTCGGTTCAAGGTCCACCACACATCACTTGTTGGGGATGAAGAGGACCTCATTACTAGTGGGACTACCCTAAGTTTCAAATTAGTAACAATAGAAGAGAGGGAAAGGAACCAATGGGGAGAGTAGGTAGCCTCCATCGAATCTATGCAGCAATTGACAATCAGCAAGTTAAGCACCAATTTGCCATGGTAGAAACCCTAGGTATGATAAACAAAGTCAAAGTTAAAATTTTGTTTGACTCTGGTGCTATAGATAGTTTCATTTCACCAGTTGCATTAGAAAAATGTGGGTTGGCAGCCTATGAGCATGATGACTTTAAACAAGTTGAGATGGCTTCTGGAATAAAACAAGCAGTAGGGCCTAGTGTTGACCAATGTCAGGTAAACCTCAAGGTGTATGACTAAGTTGAAGACATACGTCACTAGATTGGTGATGTATGATGTAATTATTGGGATGGACTGGCTAGAAGCTCATCGAGCTTTGGTAGACTGTTTCAAGAAGAAGGTGATCTGTTTAGATGATGAAGCTAGGGCAATTGAGACTTTTGGAATCAAGAGGGGAGTTTCCTTATGATTCATATCTATGATGAAGGTAAAACATTGTCTCAGACAAGGCTGCAAACTATATTTGGTCAAAACTATAAGTAACCAAAAAGGACCTTCCCTAGATCAACATCCAGCCTTGGCAGAATTTGAGGATGTTTTTCCATAGTAATTGCTTGGATTACCCCCAGTAAGAGAGATTGATTTTACCATTGATATGAAACCAGGTACATTTCCAATATCTAAGACACCCTATATGATGATAAATATGGAGCTTTGTGAATTGCATATGCAGTTAAAGGAGCTCTTAGAATTGGGATTCATGAGACCTAGTATTTCACCTTGAGGTGCACCAGTAATTTTTGTCCAGAAGAAGGATGGTTTCTTGCTGCTATGCATAGATTATAGAGACTTAAATAGAGCCATGATAAAGAATAGGTACCCAATACCTTGAATAGGTGACTTATTTGATCAAATGAAGGGGTAGCGGTCTTCTCAAAAAATGATCTATGATCTGGGTACCACCAATTGAGTTCGTAGCTTTTTGAGCTCCATTTGGGCACTATGCATTCGTAGCTTTTTGAACTCAGTTTGAGCACTAAATACATCTCAAAAACTACATTTCGAACTCGGTTTGGGCACTATGAGTTCGTAGCTTTTCCATTCGGTTGAACCAATGCACCAACAATATTCATGAGCCTCATGAATGGTGTGTTCAGGAGGTACTGGGACCAATTCGTGCAAGTCTTCCATGATGAAATTCTTATATATTCCAAGAATGAAAAGGAGCATGAAAAGCACCTAAGGGTAGTATTGACTTGTTTAAAGGAAAATCAATTGTATGGGAAATTTTCAAAATGTCCCTTCTTTCATAAGAAAGTCCATTACCTTGGGAACATCATTTCAGGAGAAGGGATTTCAGTTGACCCGGAAAAAGTGAAGGCCATAATGGATTGGCAAGTACCAAAAAATGCCCATGAGGTATTATTGTGCTATACAATAACCCCCCATTTCTGTAAAAAAAATTAATATGAAATCGGTCCCTTTTTAAATAAACTTAGTTAGATTTGTGAGTTGATAAATAAAACTGGTATTGACCTCATTACAAGAAAAATCTTTATCAAAAGGCCTGATGTAAATAATTCATTTTATAAAGCCTTTTGATAAAAAAACAAAGTGTTCCTTTAAAAATATTATAAATAATTCCACATTTGCGATAAAGCAATCAGAGATCGCATATCGCAATGACTAAAGGACACACATAAACAAACCTTCATCAAATCCTCCGATCCGATAAAGGAAATCACAATTGGCAATCAGAGATATCATATGACAAAGTGACACACATAAGGCCTCATCAAATCTTCATATCCGATAAAGGATATCTCAATCGGCAATCGAAGATGTTCGTTAACAAAGGGATAAAGCACAAGCCAAACCCTGATTGTGATCAATCAATTGGACGCACATCTCAAGAGGGAAACATACACTATATTATAATATCACTTTTCGACAATCAGAGATATTTGTTGCAAGTCATAAAGCTTCTCGCTTTGAAACTTCTGATTTCGATTTGCAATTTATCGCCGATCGTCAATCGAGAAAATTTGAAGCACGCTTGAAATAATCATTTATACGATCGATGAGATGGTCATTTATGTTATTTATTCACCACAATTGGCAGTTCGAACGGCTATTAAATTTTGTAGTTAAGAGTAAATCCTTTAAAATAATTGATTCATGGTAATTCTTAATTGCATTTGATTTATCATATGACAATCACCGTCATTCTATTCATTTTGATATTGTCTTTCAGCGGCAATATCTCTATGATATGGTTTGCAATTTCCTATGTAGAATTCCTTTGAATTCATGAATCCAGAGAAGATGGGAAAGAAATCTAAGAAGGCCAAAACAACTCTTGCAGCCAAAGAACCAGGACCAAGTAAGAAGGGATTAATATCATATACAACTTGTCTTAGTCTGGGAAATTCTAGCTGGGAAAGCATTTATAATTTGATAGAAGCAGACAAGCCTGAGGAATTAGAAGAGGAAGCCACAGCTGATTCAACCAACAAGTCAGAGGGAACCCTCAAAGAGTTGGCATGTTTATACCCTCATAGGATAGCAATGTGGGCCAAAATTTTTCCAATACATTGATGTGGTTAGTAGGGTTGTTGAGAAAATCCCAACTTCAAATAGAACATTTTCCATGGTAGATGGAAAGATATTCAGCTCATTCAAGCCTAAAGATCTTAGGGAAATGTACCAACTACCTCCACCCGAGAAGCAATACAACAAGGCATTCCTAGAAGAATTTTCAAAGGAAAACAACTTGGAGTCGGACCCGATGGAAACATAAGATCGAGTCATCGAGTAAGTATTCTGTCGACTCATCAGCTTCTCCTTATTACTATGTTGGAGCTATGATGTGTAGATTGTGGGGACAACATGATTCTGCAAAATTCACTATAGATATGCTCCCATTAATGGAAGTTGCAATTAATGGTCATATTATGGATTGGGCAAATATTTTGTCTGATAGACTAACCACTGAGATATTAGAATACAGAGGGAATGCATATACAACTTCCTGGATCATTCCTCCTTTCTACTACAATGTATATATTCTTGATATTATTTGTTTTAATTCTGAATACCCAGTACTCCGATGGAAGTGGAATTCCCAAGATTTGAATCTTATTCACTTTTATCACAAACAGTTGTGGAAGGCACACTATAAAAATAACTTGTACAAAATTTGCAATGGTTTTGTTTTACCTATATTTTATTGTGTTTTCAATAAGCCTGCCCCTAGAATATCCCAGGAAGCAGCAATTTATCTGACAGCAGTAGGTAGTTGGTTCAGAGAGGAGAAATTTACCTATGTGAGGCTTTTTGGCAGTCTCATTAAACCCCATGTTCTCCCTCTATATGTTCCCGATAAATTGTTAGCATGAGAATTGGCATATCAGATAATTGTTGAAGAGACATCAAGAACCCTTAGGGATTCCAAGAAACAGATGTGGCCTATATTCCCCCTACGATGTGGAATTTTTACGTTACATGATTACAAACATGCAAAGAAAGAGGCAGAGAAGATTTAGATTTTGAATCTTGCCACCATTCCGAATAGGCAATACGACCCAAGAAAGGTTGCCCATAACATTACCACTCAAGCTAAACTTGCCAAATTAGATCATGAAGTAGATGACTTTGATGATTTATTTGCTTCAGCCGAAACATTTTTTCAGGTTAAAGGATTGGCCAAGATTAGGTATGAAGAAGTGGTGCTAGAAACATTCAATAGGCTTAAAGCCCAGAGGTTGCAAACTTTGCCTATGGATCTATTAGCTACAACCCCTACAGTTCAACCACCTAGTTAAACTGAACAAAAAGCTGCCGACAAGACTCCTGTGATGGAAACGATTCTTGAAAAAGAAAATTGCTAGAGCAGGAGAAAGGACAAGGAAAAAGTAGTGACCTCATTGATTCAAGCGTTTATGTTGATCCTAAACTAATCAAAGAATGGCAACAATTTGACTCTATCATTAGTAATACTAAGAGCCTTCAAGGATTCAACACACTTGAGGTGACAACTGGTCAGAAATTAGCAACCAATATAGTTTTGACTGAAGGAACTAGCAACCCACGCATAACTCAAAATGATGTTGAAATAATCCCTGAAAACCCCTCTGATGAAATTTTTTTACATGTAGAAGAAATACCACCCTTGGGTGTCTTCTACAACCCTAAGCATAGGGTTGTAATCAAAAGACAAAGGAAAAAGAGGAAAGTTGATCAATCTCCTCTTTTGACTTCACAAATGGAGATAACAAATGTGGTATGGAGAAAAGAAGTCAATCCTTTTGAAGATCTTACTAAAATTTCTTAGTATGTTGGAACAGACACAGCGGCTACAATAGACAAATCATCGGAGGTCAGTAACTTACTCAAGGAAAAGGACCAAGCAATCATTTTGCTGGAAACAAAGGTAAAAGAGAAGCAGCAAAAGATAAAGCAATTGGAACAATAGTTAGCTGCCTAGAGGTAGTCAAATGATCAATTAAATGAGAAGTTGCTCAAAGAAAAACAAAGGATTGATGAACATGCAATTCAAAAGCAATAGGAACTATCCCAAGCATTAAGCAAGTTGCGATCATTAAATGAATAGTTGAGAAAATCAAAAGAAGAACAGATCACTCAGCTATTACTGCAAATAGAAAGATAAAAAGAATATCCCCAAGTGGGAGAATTCAGATCGGAAGCTCTACAAATTACCAAAGCATTGTCTAATTAGTTGAACCTATTATGTCATAACATCTCACTCATTCTTCCCCTATGTGAAATTTCATCATCTATGGCTGATAAATCAGTTGATGCGAGACACAAATTGGAGCAAGTAGATGAAATATTAACATATTTTCTCTCTCGGCAAGAAACCAAAGAAGGAAAAACTACTAATCTACCACAAACTTTGGAATCACATAAAGAAATCCTATTCATTGAATGGAAATCTCAACTAATTAAGGAAGAAAGAGCTACTTCAAGATGCAGATCGGCAACAAGTATTTTGGTTGAATTGATTAACGATACTCTTTATCTATCAAATTTAATTACAGAGTGTTCTCCAGGGAAACTTCCATCGATAAAGCATTAGAACAGACATGGAAACAGGAGCTGGAGCAGAGAGAAAGATTTATCGCAGGTATTCAAACTTTGACATGGGAAACCTTTTGGTTTTTCTTTGTTAAACCACATAGTTAGCGGATAGCGATGAAATACCTCACCGATGGAATCGGTCATATGATTCCCGAACTTACCGATGCCACATATACTACTCAGTTACAATCAAATATGAGTCATCCACCAGAACTTCAACCAATGCTCATCATTTTTCAGCTCAAGTCACAAGATAATCAACTAATACAATGAACCATTCTGGTCGACTGCAGCATGCCTATTTTGAGAAGATTGTCACATTTTTTTTGTGATTTGGTTATACCAGCACATAGCACATTTGTTTCATAGTTTGTTAGTTTAATAGTATTTATAGATCCTTTCATGGTTTTAGAAAGGGTCATCAAATTTTTGTATTAAGATTTGGATCGGAAGTTGCACTACTATGCTTCCGATATATTTATTTTTATAAAAACTGGACTGGAATTCTGATTTTTGATGAAGAATACTTTTATGTGATATGCATTATTACTTCTTGTAAAAGAATTTCCAAGTTGAAAGGCAGGATCTGAATGTAATTCATATTGGAGGAGACTCAAATACATATGGTACTACTATCTATGTTTTTTCTTCATGCTTTTATATGAACTAGAATTTATTTATTTTTCTATTATTGATATATGTATATGCTTTCACAACAATTCTTTGACTTATCACTATTGAATGTTTAAGAGTTGTTATTTTTCATACATATGTATGTTAATGATATATAAAGATTAGTGCGATAACGTTTTAATTATTACATTGTTCAACTACTTGAACAAAGTAATTATCATATGAATAAATATTTTTGTTTATAAGTAGAGTCATCTATATGACTACTTGTCAATAAGAATCATAAAAAGTTGCATTAAGAGAAAGACTTCCCGTGATAGATTAGTTATTTATATTTTTGCATTTTAGAATAAATCATCCATCATTCCCATTTATAAATCATTGGGAAACTGGTCTCATTATATCCAGTCGAAGCCACCACACCAAACAGAAAAGGAGCTACCTTTAAGGTCTAGACTAGGTGGTTTTCCTCAATGTTGATGCAACAATTTTTGGTGCTAGAAAGAAGGAATGAACTGTGAATGGTGAGTAAACCCAAATCTACAATCCATTCTGAGATTAAATCTCCCTCCACCTCACCCGTGACTTCTCCCTCGCATGCTTAAACTCTAGTTTTCAAGTGAGAAGTTGAAGAAACAACAACCACTGCTCAACCCCAAAACATCTCAGATAAATCAACTCTTGAATCTCCTGAAGTACAGTCTCTAATTCACAAACTTCAAGGATTTTCAATATCACCATAGAAATCTGAGTTATCTCAAGGCAATGTAACTTCACAATTCTTTCCTTCTCACCCTCTCACCACACTTCAGAGTGAAAAGCTTGGTATTGAACCTACTGAGTTACCTTTACCTAAAAGGAAAAGAGCAAGGAATACAATTGAAGGGTCTGATAGTGAAACATTCTCATCATTATCATCCATTTCATGTTCTCTAATGCGAAGTCAACCATCCACTCCTCCACTCCAGATTGTCATTTAACAGGGCACTAGAACTTCAACATCTGTTTCTCAACCATTTCAAACCTCAATATCTGCTCCTCCCCAACCATCTGGAACTTCATCGGCACTATCATCCATTAGTAGCTCGACAATGGCACATAACCCATAGAACAATCCTGGTGTAATCACAATGCCTACACCTTTGCACCCATTGCCAGCTCATCCTGAAAAATGGTTGCCAAAATTCAATCCAGATGCAGGCACACAGGCAGACAAACACATAAACAACTTTATGTTATCAGTCAACTTAAAAGGAGTTACTAAGGAAGATGTGGTTGTTATACTTTTCCCTTATACCATACAAGGATCAACCGGGTCTTGGTACTTTTCCTTACCATCAGGATCCATTACTAGTTGGAATATTTTCCAAGAAGAGTTCTTAACTAAATATGATGATGAGAGATTTGTAGCAATGTTAATCAATGATCTTTCAAATATTAAAACAGAATCTAGAGAGCCTATAAAATAGTTCAATTCATGATTTAATAAACTCTTAAATAAGATTCCTACTACCTCTAAACCTAGTGAACAAGTTAGAAATGAATGGTATATAACAACTTTACCTTCAAACATACTTACCTTTGTAGATAGAGCTGCAAAACCTACTATAGCAGAAAATATGAAAGAGGCACTTGCTGTAGAAAAATGTATCATCGCCTTAGAAAACAAAGCTACTCTTGATGATATAAAATCCAAAAAAGTCACCTTCAAAGATGATTTGAAGAAGAAAATGGCTAAAGATCCATATGATATGGAAGGTCTCCAAAACGTTCTAAAGACTGTGTCAAATGGAATGATAGAAATCAAGAAACAAGTAGCTGAGACTTCAACTAAAAAGCCATTTAGAAACTTTAAGAAACTGGAATTAACACCCCCTAATGCTATATCCAACACAGAGTCAGACCCCGAGGACGATGAAGAAGAAGATACAGTCTTATCATCTGAAGAAACTGAAGAAGAGGTAAATGTAGAATGTCATGGAATGTGGGACTTCATTTTGCTCAATTCTGATACTGAAAATGAACAAGAAGTTTTCCCAGTAAGTACCAGGAGTAAAGGCACTCCAAAACCTGTACAAGTAACTCAGAAGAAAAAGAACATGGGTACTACTACTAAAGAAAAAGTTCCCACAAAGAAGTCTACAACGACACCTACTCAAAATCAACCATCAGCTTCCAATCCACCTTCAGCATCTAAAACGTTAGTAGTTACAAACTCTATGGATTATGACATCATTGAAAACATGAAGAAAACGAAAGCAAATATCACTATGTTTGAACTTAGTAAACTCAAACATTAACAAAAATTGCTACTAAAGGAATTAAATGCAGTACCTTCTTCTCTGCTTCCAAATGTTGTATTGTCCAAAGTTGCTAATTAGATAGGTAAACCATCACCTGATAGAGTAGAAGCTACTAATGTTGTTCTAATTGGAGATAGATCAAATTCCCATACTCCACCTTTTCTCTTGACCTACGAGATTTATAATAGAAATATGCATAATTTCTTGATAGACTCAGGGGCTTCCTCAAATATAATGGAAACCTTAGTTTGTTCTAAACTGAATATTGAACCCCAAAAGTCTGCAATCCATATTGTCTAGTTGGATGAACTAAGGTCCAAGTATTAGGAGAAATCAACTTAGTTACCATTAAGTTATCAATTGGTCCAAGAGTGGTTTAGAGAATTGACATATTAATTGCTAATATTTCTGAGTTCTATGATTTGATTTTAATTAGAGTTTGGTCTCAGAAACTTCATGGTTACATTTCTACCGATTGGTCTCACATGTGGGTGCCTTATAAAGGAAATCCAAATCAGATTAAGATTGATCGGCAGAAGCATATGACTCATAATGTAATAGAGTTTGAACAAGAAAACCAGCCTTTAGCATTCAACAATAACATTCTTGGTAACTACTCATCTGAATCATTCTTTGGTAATTTTACTACTCAATCATCACCTTTCTCAGTTAATAATTGCACATTTCAAATTGAAAATTTTTCTCAAACAGATACATCAAGGTGTGTTAAAATTGCTTAGGAAATTATAAATAAAACTATAGATAAACTTTTATTTTGGTCATTATATTTTGATGGATCTAAATCTAATGAAGGTGCAGGAGCAAGATGTATTTTAGTTAGTCCTAAGGGAGAAAAGACCATGTTATAATGTAAATTAGAATTTGAGTGCACAAACAATACTACTGAATATGAAGCCTTGACTCAAGGACTTTATAAAGCAATTGGTCTTAAGATACAATATTTCAAAGTGTTTGGTGACTCTGAAATTGTTATAAAACATGTCAGAAATACTATACATTGTCTTTTTAGTCACCTTAAACATTATCAATCCTTATTACAAGACCTTGTATCTCATTTTCTAGCATTTAATATTTATCCCATTCCTAGATCCTAGAATGCAGTAGCAGATTTACTAGCCAATGTTGCTTCTAAGCTCCTTCCATCTTAAGATTACAGTCTTGATAGATTTTCAGTAGAGTTAATTTTCGGATCATCGATTCCCGATAATGTCACTAATTGGCGAGTATTCAATCATGATGATGAAATTTTAAATTTCTTGACTTATGATAAGTCTTAAGATGATCAAATTATTGATGAAAGTGAGCATGATCTTCAAATGAAGAAAAAATTTGAAGAAAATTCAATACCTAAACCAGTGGTCAAACTTGAAGACCTTTATGACATCAACGATAGGTTTAAATAGGTTACTAATTCAAAGATTGAAAGTTCTACTTTGAGATTTGAATTAATAAACCTTGGTATAGAGGACAAGCCACAAAACATCAATCTGGGATTAGGACATACTTCAGAAGAAAGAATTGCATGTATCAGATTATTGCATAAATATAAAATTGTCTTCTCTTGGAAATATGATCATTTGAAAACATATGATACTTATATCATACAACATACAATTATAATGATATCTGAAGAAAAACCAGTACAATAGAAATTAGGGAAAATTGATCCCAACTTCGAAAGTCAAATAAAAGCCGAATTAAACAAACTCTTGAAAGCTAAGATAATTTTTCCTGTTAGACATTCAAATTGGGTGTCCAACATGGTGCCAGTGAGAAATAAAAATGGTGACATTACAATTTATATTGATTTAAGAAATCTTAATAAAGCGAGTCAAAAGGATAACTTCCCTCTACCAACAATGGAGCAAACTCCCCATTCAGTAGCTGGTCCTAAATTAATGTCTTTCTTAGATGGTTTTTCAGGGTATAACCAATTTTTGGTGCCCCCCGATGAAAGACTTAAGACTACTTTCAGAACTAAGTGGGGAACTTATGCCTATCAAAAAATGCCTTTCGGATTAATCAATGCTGGAGCTACATTCCAAAGAGCGATGGACATAACATTCAAAGGTCTAATCAATAAATCAATAGTTGTCTATTTGGATGACATCACTTTTTTCTCTAAGAAAAGATCAAATCATTGAAATGATATGAAACAAATCTTCGAACGCTGTAAAAGGTACGGCATTTCACTCAATCCTAAGAAGTCCTTTTTTTCTCTTAACCAAGGTAAACTTTTGGGGTTCATTGTTTCAAAAGAGGGTATTTATATTGATCCAGATAGAATCAAAGAGATTTCTAATATCCCATTTCCACATAATAAAAAAACAATGCAATCATTTTTAGGTCAAATTAATTTTGTAAAAAGATTTGTTCTAGAATTTTCACAGATTGTTTTACCATTACAAGCAATGATCAAGAAAATCTCAGTGCTTAAATGTAGGAATATTGAAAAAGAGGCTTTTGATTCAATCAAGAAAGAAATCATAAATGCTCCCACAATAAATACTTCTGATTTGTCAAATCATTTCATTTTATATACTCTTGCATCTGATTCATCTTACGCAGCAATGCTGACACAAATCAATGATGAAAACCTGGAAGCACCAATTTGATTTTATAGTTCAAACCTTCAAGGTGCTGAACTTAATTACTTCGAAATTGAAAAGCAAGCCTTTGTTGTATACAAAGCCATCAAACACTTTCAGCCCTTTCTCTTAAAGGCTCACACAAAAGTTATAGTCCCTTTTTCAGCAGTCAAACAGTTACTAGTTCAAAGGGAATTGGGAGAAAAAAGGGAAAACTGGGTCACGACATTACAAGAGTATGATTTGGACATTAGACCAGCAAAGATTGTCAAAGGCCAAGGTTTTTTTAGGTTGTTAGCAGGAGCTTCTAATATTCAGGAACATGAAGGTACAAATAGTATTGAAGAAATCAATGAGATAAGTACCATTAATCGTGAATCCCAATATGCAGATTTGATATTCTATTTGAAAAATGGATATGCTCCTTTAATCTTTCCTATAAAAATAAACGCGCCATAAGACTGAAATAAAAAAACTTCATGATTTTTGATGATGTGTTGTTTAGATGGAATTATGATTCGATTTTGTGAATATGCTTAGAAAAACCTGAAGCGCAAAAGATCTTGCAGGGACTACATGATGGTCCAGTAGGAGCATCTTTTGGAGCTAATACAACAGCCCACAAAATTATTCATGCTGGGTATTATTGGCCCACCTTATTTAAAGACACTCATATATATGTAAGGAAATGAGAACATGTCAAACTACAAGTGGAAGACAAAGGAAGCCAACTTTGCCTTTGCAACCAGTCAACTTTGAACAACCCTTTGAACATTGGGGATTGGATATCATTGGAGAAATTATTCCACATTCATCCTGTTAGAGTTGATCTAGTTATCCCTCTGTCAAAGATCAAAACTCTTTTTTGCATTTCATGTTTAGGTGTCCCATCAATTTCGATCAGTTGCATTTCGTTAGGCATGCCATAAATCTAATGGAATGGTTTGTGTCACTCATTCCCCTCGTGTTTGGCACTGCTGGTTCAAGTCTGTTCATAAAAATCAAGAGGTCAAATTTCTAGGTCATGAAAAGTGTTCTCGGTCATTAGGCCTAGGGTTAAGTCAATTTGGTTTTGCAAAGTCTAAGAAAGCCAACAGGCCAGAGGGAGGTCCTCGATAGGTGGTTATCTCAAAGATTTTTATCATTATACGGATAGATTAGGACTTCTCTTCAAAACTCTGTTTTGAAGATAAGTCGTCATCTCATTTTTGTAATAAAGTTTTAAAAATTTCAGTTCTTGAATTTTCCAGTCGCAGCCTTGGTCTCCTTTGCCAGATTATATCACACCTATCCCTACAAAAAATTGTCAAAGAAAATCATTATTTCAACCAAATTTAAGGAGGAAACTAAAAAGTCAGAAGTCTATTAATACTAAAAAAGTGTCAAAGACAAAACATTACAAAGTGGGTTATGGACCAAGCAAAAATGAAATTGGAGTCTTTATAAAGATATTTCAATGAAATTTCAAATCATTGTACATGCCAAGAGTGGAGAAAATCATTCCAAGGCAAATTGGTGAGTTTGAGTGGAGATCGAAGCAACTTTCAGGCACACGAAGCACTGGTTAGGCGTGCGACGCACTGGGTTAGGCACGCGACGCATTGGCTGCACGTGGTGCACTGGGCACAAAGCACCAGCGTTAATTTACAAGAAAGCGACGCATTAGGAGCGCGCGACGCTCACAGTTTGGAGCCCGAAACTAGTTCGAAAGCTCATCAAATCGCCTCCTCTTCACATAAAATTGTCAGGTAAGCTCACCTCCATTGCCTTTGCTTGGTTTTTAATGGTGAATGTGATGGGTTCGTGAATTTTTGTCATGGAGATCCAAGTTTTAAATCCCTCCTTTTGTCAATATAAAAAGTGCTGTAGGGTTTGAAAACAGTGTGTAACCAAGGTTGTATTTTTCCCCATTTCTCTTTGTCCCTCATTCCCAAATTCACCCATCATACTTCCCGATTAATTCTCTCATTAATCCTACACTACAATCCTTGAAATCCTAGTCCCCCACCTCTATTAAAAACTCATTAATCCTATCTAATATCCCAAAACCCCATGCATTTGTTTCCCCTTGGTCACAACATTGTTAGAGCAAAGAGCAGTTTGCATTCAATTGTACACACAGTTTTATATATTAGCATATATATTCCAGCTATCTTGTTTTCAAAGTCATGTTAGAGATGGATTCAGTCTATGAGCAGGAGTATGACAGTGATTCTACATCGGAGGTTAATGTGCCACGGAGGTATCACAAAAGTGGCAAAGGTGGTCAGCATGTCAGGGAGGAGCCTACTTCTTTGGCTTGCAGGCTTGCCCACTTGCAATGGATTGTTTTTAGCGTCGATCATGTTTCCAATACTATGAGATCATCTCACAAACCCAGCATCATCGTGAACTAGTTCGTTTGTTTGTTCTACATTTACATGATGGCCATGTCAACCTCGCCGGAGTACATTTTACCTTGTCACCAGAGACTATTGCTCAGGCCACCGGGATACCAAATGTAGGAGAGGAATGGAGCAAACACCAGCAATTAGAAAAATTCTACTATGAGCCATACATCAAACCTGGGTATATGAGACACTTGAGAATAGCTTTTCCTTTCAGATTCCTAAGGGATGAGTTTACACCATTGATGAAACTCATCATTCGGTATTTCAGTTGCGAGGGCAAATTCTCGTGTCTCTATGCGTACCATGTCCGTTTGTTGATGCATTTCACGAGGGTACGTATGATGAAAATTTTGTACTTCATGTGTCCCAACATAGAGAGGATGGTGACTTTAGTACAAAGGAAGACCCCAGCACAAAAAAATAGAAGCATATATCATTATGCGCTTATCAAAATCATAGTGATACATCAGTTGACACAGCAGGGCATTACTTGGGAGGATTTCATCTCCCGTGACTTCTTCTCAGCGCCACAACCGCTTCCCGAGATAGTTCATGATGAGGGAGCGCCTTCACACCAGCCAGACATTCCTGAGACCAAGGATATAAGTTCTCCTCCGTATGTGACATACTAGCGAGGCCACAGGGCCTTATTTGCATCTACACGACGAGTACTATCTCCACCCGGGGTGGAAGGGGTCTCGTTGACTCCATCAGTAGAGCGAGTATTATCTCCACATCATGTGGAAGGGGTCTCGCCTTCTTCTTCAACACAGGTACAGATCCAAGATAGGGGCAAGAGGCCTATGCATGATGACGGTCCTTCAGGAGGCCAGGACACAGATTTCACTATCATTGATGTTGATGCGAGCTCTCCTAGCTCAGAGCTAAAGGATATCATCCGGGAGCAAAAGGCTGAGAATGACTCACTGCAAAAGAAATTGCAGATGGCTGAGTGGGTTATAAACTACTTGGAGCAGTGCAACAAATAGCTAGAGGATGAACATACACTTTATGAGCTGCGGCAAATCCGTGAGGATCGAGAATTGGCCCGAAAGAGACCCGGTGATATGACACCGATTGATCAAGAGTCTATTCTCATCCATGTGAACACTCAACTAGATAAATTGTTATCAAAAGAAAACAGAGACAAAGACATGCTTCGTCATATGAAAACTCATTATTGGGCTCGTATGCATGTCTGCAAAGCAAAAATGAAGATTCTAAAGAGGCAATTGAGCAAAGCACTAAAACGGCGAAAAAAGCTCGATCCACTCCAAATTTTGGCCGAGGCTTCATTGGCGGGGCACAATACATGATGAAGGATCTTCACTCCAAATTTGAGCAAATTCGGAGAAAATTTTGTCATTTTGAAAATTTTGTCCTAAAAACAGGTTTTTTGGCTCAACGCGTAGCGCGTCGACGCGCGCGCGTAAGATTGGGACACTTGCTGGAGGAAAAATTTACATTTTTGGGTTTTTCATGGTAAATTATGCATGATTAGCTATTTCCAAAGCATTTCATCAAGTTCTGGGTGATCAAAAGGCTCAAAAACACCATGAAAATCACCTTTCTGCCACCTTTTGCACCAGCAGGAAGTACTTCCGGGAGAATGACATTTTGGGGGGGGAAATGAGCTCAAAATTGAAAAATTATACTTGTATTGGATAGCAGACATCCAGGGCTTTCCACGCAGCTATTGTGAGCTTGATTTGGATGTCGGGAAGTGCCCCAAAAGCAGGTTGAAAGGCGAATGGTGCATAGGGCTAATACAACTAGTTTGACTAGTTTTGATTTGTGATGTAATTTTTGACTCCTCTTGATGTAATTGATTAAAAATGATATAATTTTGACACTTAGTTACTTGTTCTAGAAGATTCATTCACCAAAGAGTGAAAATTTAATAAAGGAATTGGTTTCCTACCTTATAGAGGCAAGTTTGTTTGACTGCCTAGATTGTAGTGCTTTGTTTAGAGTTGGTTGAAACAACTCCTAGGATGATGAGCTCGACCCCTAGATGAAAGGGAATGGGTTCGCTTGCCTATATTATGTATTTTCTAAGTAATTTTCAGGGTTGAACTCTTGGGAAAAGTTTGACACTCTATTGTACATATTTTATCTGCATTTTTGGCAAAGGAAAGACCAGGGTTTTGCAGCACTGTTTGGGATTCATGTGGCTTTATGTGTTGATGGTGTGCTTCTTTTAGTATTTTTAAGTTTTTTATGTGTATCGTTTTCCTTCTCTTATCTTCTGCAATTGAACAAATGAAGTGTTAAGGTAGAATCCATAATTTGTTATGTTTTTCCTTTAAGTTTGTTTGATTTTCCATCTTTTCATCTGTTTATGGAGAATCCTTGAAAGTTTCTTGCTCTCCTTAACTTCTCGCCATTTATATCTATCCATTCATTCCCTTTAAAATCATCAAGACAATCACCTACCTTGCCCCAAGTAGACCTCTGCAAAAATTGTGTCTCATCCCCGCACCCAAAATTGTCTTTCCCTTAGATTCAACAAAACTCCAAAAAATCAATTTCAAACTCCTTGTACTTCATACCTAGCCTAAAATTAATTACCAATTTAGTCATCTCTAGCCTCATTGACTACCTTTTGCCGAGATTTACCCGGAGAGAGCCCTCTCCTGTCCTCCTAGGGCTAGCTACGAGGCTGAGCATGGTTTGATGTAGCCTTGAGTTTTACCTTATTTCAGCCTAAGGTAGATTTGAGCGCTAACACATCCAAACAACATAGTTATATCCTTACAGCTAAATATTACTTTACTATGTGGGTATAAGCAATTCCTTTGAAGATAGCAAAATTTGAGGCAATCATTGAATTCATAAATCAATTCATCATTACCTCGTTTGGTGTCCCAAACGCTTTTATTTTTGATAATTCGTCTTACTTCTCTGGTAATTCCATACTTGAATTTGCTATCAAAAGAGGATTCAAATTGAAATATTCTGCAAACTACTACCCTCAGGGTAATTATTTAGGAGAATCCACCAATAAAAATCTTATCAAAATCATTAAGAGAACTATTGATCAGAATCATAAGAATTGGCATAAGTATTTGATATTTGCACTATGGGCAGACCATATAACACAGAAGGCCTCAATAGGCATGTCTTCATTTAATCTAGTGTATGGAAAGGAGGTTGTCATACTAGCAAACTTAGTACTTCCATTAATAGCCTTAGTGCATTTTATTGAAGAAAATCCCTCATCTTCTATTCAATTGAGACATAACTAGATCCCGAAACTAGAGGAAGAAAGGAAGAAAGCCCGAATTACACATGCGAAGCATCAACAAATTATAAAGTCTTCTTTTGATACAACTTCAACCGGCTCAAAACATTTACAAGTTGGTGATCTTTTTCTAAAATGGGACAATACCCACGAGGATAAACGAAAACACACTAAATTTCAGAAAATGCAAGATCTATCGGGAAAGAGAGATTCTCTTCCTATCAATGGGCTTATTTTGAAAAAATTCTTCAATTGAGGAGGTAAACCCTTCTCACTTTGTAAATATTCAATTTTCATCTATATTTGTGTGAATAATTAGTTTATTTTCTTTCTTAGAAAATAATGTTGTAAATAGCCTTCTATTGGTCTTTACTATTTTGAAAAGGTTGCTTAAAAGAAAATAGTCTTAATATTTACTTTTGATAAATGGAAGCGTTAAAGGAAAAGGAAATGTTCTAGGAAATTATGTATAATTAAACTCTAAAAACCCTTTTTATTTTTGTCAAATATTCTCAAAACTTGAAAATACTATAAATAGTTCTAAGTTTTAGAAGCCTAAAAAAAGTTATCAATAGAAAGCAAAGACTGATTCAATCTTAGCATCTTCAACTCCCAAAACTGTCATCCATGTACTCTTAAGAAGAAAATTATGCATCCCATCCATTAAAGTTTATAATTTTTCAGAGTGTAATTCTAAAATATATTTGATATAAAAGATAAGAGATCTTATCATGAGCCTGCTTACCATAATCAAAGGGGACTAGTTCAACTCACATTACCAACACTGCATACCAAAACAGGGAAATGGCTTATAATTATAAGACAAGCAGTCTCATCATGAGCCAGCTTGTTCAGTTAAATTACAAGTAGTGAATGGCATTGTCAACAGCTGGCCACCAAACCAGGACAATGGCTTTTTATCTTAAAAAATAATGAAATAAGGAAAAAAGAACATGCAATACAAAAAAGTGTGGAAACATATCTTTTGGATTCATTCTTTTAAATTATACTCTGAAATGGATGGGACAATGAATGATCAAATGGTTAAAAGTTAACCCTGTCGAGACTATGAACGCTTGTTGGCAGCAGTGGCTCTACCTGTGAAAAAGGAGTCATTATACAAGCTAAGTTGGAAAAGTCTTTTGTTTTATCATTATCAACCAATTAAGGTTTACTTAAACTTAGAATGTATTTAATTTTGAGATGAGAAAGGGATAGAAAAAATAGTTTTCATTATATTTAGAATTTATGATTACCTAGTTATATTAGATTTTCTCTATCCACTAAGGTTTTCATATTAAGAAGGTTAAAATGTTATATTATTTTATCAAAGATAGTTGTTTCTTCCAGTGAATTGCCAATTGTTGTGTTGTACAACAACCCCCATTTCTATAAAAAAAATTAATATGAAATGGGTCCCTTTTAAAATAAACTTAGTTAGATTTGTGAGTTGATAAATAAAAGTGGTATTGACCTCATTACAAGAAAAATCTTTATCAAAAGGCCCAATGTAAATAACTCATTTTATAAAGCCTTTTGATAAAAAAACAAAGTGTTCCTTTAAAAATATTGTAAATAATTCCACATTTGCGATAAAGCGATCAGATATTGCATATCGCAATGACTAAAGGACACACACAAACAAAGCCTCGTCAAATCCTCCAATCTAATAAAGGAAATCAAAATCGGAAATCAGAGATATCATATGACAAAGTGACACACACAAGGCCTCATCAAATCTTTCGATCCGATAAAGGATATCACAATCAGCAATCAGAGATGTTCGTTAACAAAGGGATAAAGCACAAGCCAAATCCCGATTGCGATCCATCAATTAGGTGCACATCTCAAGAGGGAAACAGACACTAAAACAGTTTGCATGCATAGTACTCCACTTTATTATAATATCACTTTTTGGTAATCGGAGATATTCTTTGCAAGTCATAAAGCCTCTCCTTTCGAAACTCCCAATTGCAATTTTCGATTTATCATAGATCGTCGATCGAGGAAATTCAAAGCACGCTTGAAATAGTAATTTATATGATTGACGAGATGGGTATTTATGGTATTTATTCACCATGATTGGCATTTCGAACGGTTATTAAATTTTATAGTTAAGAGTAAATCTTTAAAAAATTTCATTTGTGGTAATTGTTAACTGCATTTGATTTATCATATGACAATCACCGTAATTCTATTCATTTTCATATTGACTTTTAGTGGCAATATCTTTGTGTTACGGTTTGCAATTACTTGTGCAGAGTTCCTTCGAATCCATGAATCCAAAGAATATGGGAAAGAAATATAAGAAGACGAAAACAACTCCTGCAGCCAAAGAACCAAGACCGAGCAAGAAGGGATTAATATCAGATACGACATGTCTCAGTCTAGGAAATACTAGCTGGGAAAGCATTTATAATTTGGTAGAAGCAGAGGAGCCTGAGGAATTAGAAGAGGAAGCCACAACCAATTCAACCAACAAGTCAGAGGGAACTCTCAAAGAGTTGGCCTGTTCATACCTTCGCAAGATAGCAGTGCGGGCCAAAACTTTGCCATACACTAATGTGGTTAGATGGGTTGTTGAGAAAATCCCAACTTCAGATAGAACATTTTCCACGGTAGGTGGAAAGATATTCGGCTTATTCAAGCATGAAGATCTCAAGCAAATGTACCATCTACCTCCCCCTAAGAAGCGATACAACAAGGCATTCCTAGAAGCATTTGCAAAGGAAAACGACTTGGAGTCGGAACCAATCAAGAAATGGAGGCATTTCCTAAAGAAACATAAGCACGAGTCATCGAGTAAGTATTTTGTCGACTCATTAGCTTCTCCTTATTGCTATGCTGGAGCTATGATGTGTAGACTGTGGGGACAACATGATTATGCAAAATTCACTACAGATATGGCCGCGTTAATGGAAGCTACAATTAATGGTCATATCATGGATTGGGAAAATATTTTGTTTGATAGACTAGCCACTGAGATATTAGAATGCATAAGGAATGCATATAGAACTTCCTAGATCATTCCTCCTTTATACTACAATGCATATATTCTAGATATTATTTGTTTTAATTCTGAATACCCAGTACTCAGATGGAAGTGGACTTCCCAAGATCCAAATCCTATTCACATTTATCACAAACAGTTATGGAAGGCACACTATAAAAATCACCTGTACAGAATTTGCAATGGTTTTGTTTTACTTGTATTTTATTCTATTTTCAATAAGCCTACCCCTAAGATATCCCACGAAGTAGGAATTGATCTCACAACAATAGGTAGCTAGTTCTGAGAGGAGAAATTTACCTATGTGAGGCTTTTTGGTAGTCTCACTAAATCTCATGTTCTCCCTCTATATGTTCCTGATAAATTGTTAGCACGAGAATTGACATATCATATAATTGTTGAAGGAACATCAAGAAACCTTAGGGATTCCAAGAAATAGATGTGGCCTATATTCCCCTTACGATGTGGCATTTTTACTTTACATGATTACAAGCATAAAGAGAAAGAGGCAGAGAAGATTTAGATGTTGAATCTTGCCACCATTTCGAATAGACAATACGACCGAAGAAAGGCTACCCATAACATTACCACTCAAGCTAGACTTGCCAAATTCGATCATGAAGCGGATGACTTTGATGATTTATTTTCTTTAGTAGAAACATTTTTTCAGGTTAAAGGATTTGCCAAGATTAAGTATGAAGAAGAGGGGCCATAAACGTTCAATAGACTCAGAGCCCAGAGGCTGCAAACTTTTCTATGAACCTATTAGCTATAATGCCTATAGTTTAGCCACCAAGTAAAACTGAACATAAAGCTACCGACAAGACTCCTGTAGTTGAAAAGATTCCCGAAAAGGAAAAATTGCCAGAGTAGGAGTAGGGATAAGGACAAAGTAATGAACTGATTAATTCAAGAATTTATGTTGATCCTAAATTGGTCAAATAATGGAAACAATTCGACTCTATCATTAGTAATACTGAGAGCCTTCAAGGATTCAGCACATCGAAGGTGACAACTGGTCAGAAATCAGCAATCAATACAATTCTGACTGAAGAAAATAGCGACCCACCCATAACTCAAAAGGATGTATAAATAATCCCTAAAAACCCTTCTGATGAAATTATTTTACATGTAGAAGAAATACCACCCTTGGATGTCTTCTACAACCCTAAGCATAGGGCTATAATCAAAAGACAAAGAAAAAAGAGGAAAGTTGATCAATCTCCTCTTTTAACTTCACAAATGGAGGTAACAAACACGCTATGGAGAGAAGAAGTCAATCCTTCTTATGATCTCACTAAAATTTCTCAGTATGCCGAAGCATACACAGTGGCTACAATAGACAAAGCATCAGAGGTCAGTAACTTACTCAAGGAAAAGGACCAAGCAATCATTTTTCTAGAAACAAAAGTACAAGAGAAGCAGCAGAAGATAGAGTAGTTGGAACAACAGTTAGCAATCCAAAGGCAATCAAATGATCAATTGAATGAGCAATTGCTCAAAGAAAAACAAAGGATTGATCAACATGCAATTCAGAATCAACAGGAACTATCCCAAGCATTGAGAAAGTTGTGATCATTAAATGAACAGTTGAGAAAACTAAAAGAAGAACAAATCCCTCAACTATCACTACAAATAGAAAGATTCAAAGAATATCTCTAAGTGGGAGAATTCAGATTGGAGGCTCTACAAATTACCAAAGAATTGTCTAATCAGTTGAGCCTATTATGTCATAACATCTCACTCGTTCTTCCCCTATGTGAAATTTCATCATCTATGGTTGATAAATCAGTTGATGCGAGACAGAAATTGGAGCAAGCAAATGAAAGATTAACAGATTTTCTCTCTTGGAAAGAAACCAAAGAAGGAAAAGCTGCTAATCTACCACAAATTCTGGAATCGCATAAAGAAATGATATTCGTTGAATGGAAATCTCAACTAATGAAAGCATAAAGAGCTACATCAAGATGCAGATCGACAACAAGTAATCTGGTTGAATTCATTAATAAAACTCTTTATTTATTGAATTTAATTATAGAATGTTCTCTAGGGAAACTTACATCGATAAAAACATTAGAACATACATGGAAATAGGAGCTGGAGCAGAGGGAAAGATTGATTGCAGGTATTCAAACTTTGACATGGGAAACCTTTTGGTTTTTCCTTATTAAACCACATAATTAGTGGACAACGATGAAATGCGTCATCGATGGAATCGGTCAAATGATTCCTGAACTTAATGATACCACATATATTTCTCAGTTACACTCAAATATGAGTCATCCACCAGAACTTCAACCATTTCTCGCCATTTTTCAGCTCAAATCACAAGACAATCAGCCAATACAGTGAACCATTTTGACCGACTGTAGCATGCCTATTTTGAGAAGATTGTCACTTTTTTTTGTGATTTGATTATACCAGCACATAGCACATTTATTTCATAGTTTGTTAGTTTAATAGTATTTATAGACCCTTTCATGTTTTTAGAAAGGGTCCTCAAATCTTTGTATTAAGACTTGGATCGGATGTTGCACTACTGTGCTTCCGATATATTTATTTTTATAAAAACTGGATAGGAATTCTGAGTTTTGATGAAGAACACTTTTATGTGATATGCACTATCGCTTCTTGTAAAAGAATTTTCAAATTGAAAGGTGGGATCTGAATGCAATTCATATTGGAGGAGACTCAAATACATATGGTACAACTATCTATGTTTTTGCTTCATGCTTTTATATGAACCAACATTTATTTATTTTGCTATTATTGATATATGTATATGCTTTCGTAGCAATTCTTTGACTTATCACTATTAAATGTTTAAGAGTTGTTGTTTTTCATACATATATATGTCAATGATATATAAAGATTAGTGTGATAACATTTTAATTATTACTTTGTTCAACTACTTGAACAATGTAATTATCACATGAATAAATATTTTTGTTTATAAATAGAGTCATCTATATGCCTACTTGTCAATAAGAATCATAAAAAATTGCACTAAGAGAAAGACTTCCCGGGATAGATTAGTTATTTATATTGTTGCATTTTAGAATAAATCATCCATCATTCCCATTAGATATTAGAAAATCAATCATTTATCCATCCCATTTATAAATCATTAAGAAACTGGTCCCATTATATGCAGTCAGAGCCACCACACCAAACAAAAAAGGGGCTGCCTTTAAGGTCTGGACTAGGTGGTTTGCCCTGATGTTGACGCAGTGATTTTTGAGGCATCAACATGTATCTAGTTTTACCGGGCTAGCTGGGTATTATCGCAGGTTTGTGGAAGGGTTTTCAAGGATTGCAAAACCCATCACCACATTACAGGGAAAGGTGGTTAGGTATGAAAGGAGAAATGAATGTGACACTACATTCACAGAGCTGAAGAGGTTACTAACTAGTGAAGCAATTCTTCAAGTACGAGACATGAGAAAAGACTTCATTGTCTGCACTGATGCTCTGAAGCAAGGATTGGGTGCAGTATTGATGCAAGGAGGCAGAGTAATAGCTTACACTTCTAGAAAATTGAAGAAGCATGAAGAGTTATATGTTACCCATGACTTAGAATTGGTAGCAGTGATGTTAGCCTTGAAGCTATGGAGACACTACCTCATTGGGAGAAGATTTGAGTTAAGAATGGACTATCAAAGCTTGAAGCATCTCTTCACTCAAAGGGATTTGAACAGTAGACAAAGGCGATGGAGTGAATTCATGAGTGAGTATGATTTTGAAATTTCATACATCAAGGGAAAGGAGAATGTAGTGGCAGATGCACTAAGTAGGAGGCCATGAACCTTCTCCCTAGTAGCCATAAAGGTAAATTTAAGGGAGCTGATATTGGAGAAATGCTTTGAAGATATTTGGTATCTAAAATTCATCTCATCCATCCAGAATGGGAAACAGATAAAACCAAAGTTTGAAGGATATGCCCTTGAACTAGATGGGCTATTGAGATTCCAAGGGAGAATGTATGTACCTAAGGAAGGGGGTATAAGAAAAACCATCCTCGGAGAGTCTCATAGAGAACTCTATTGTGCACATCCTGGAGTAAATAAGATGTACACAAACAAAAGGAAACTCTTCTTTTGGGCAGGCATGAAGCATGACATAGTCCAGTTTGTCACCAAATGTCTTGAATGTCAACAAGTGAAGGTTGATCATCACCATCCAGCAGGATTCCTATAACCTCATGACATTCCTACATCTTAATGGGAAGTAATTTCCATGGATTTTGTGGTGGGTTTGCCACTCACTTCCAAAAGGCACAATGCTATATTGGTTATAGTTGATAAATTGACCAAAAGTGCCCATTTCATCCCAATAAGGGACACTTACAATGTTACGGATGTGGCATGAGTGTTTGTCAATGAAGTTATTTGACTACATGGATTGCCCACAAAGATCATTTCTGGTAGAGACTCCCAATTTACATCTAGTTTCTGGACAAGTTTGCAGTCAGTACTAGGGACCCAGTTGAACCTGAGCATTGCACATCATCCAGAAATAGATGTGCAGACTGAAAGAGTAAATCAGGTTCTGGAGGGCATGCTTAGGATGTGCATCATGGATAATCAGACTCAATGGGAAAGGTACTTACCATTGGTAGAGTTTGCCTATAACAAAAATTATCATAGTTCAATATGGATGCCTCCTTATCAAGCTCTATATGGAAGGCCTTGCAAGATGCCGTTAAGTTGGGAAAAGTTGGAGGACCAAGTGATAGTTGGCCCAAAGTTAGTTCAAGAAATGGAGGAATAGGTAAAGCAGGTTCGGTAAAGGCTAAAGGAAGAAAATGATAGACAAAAGAGTAATGCTGATTCACATAAGATTAATCACATTTCTGAAATAGGGGACCAAGTTTTTATTCATATCTGGCCCAACAAAAGCACCATCCAGTTTGGGAAGGGGACGAAATTGTCACCTCAGTTCGTAGGACGTTTTAGGATCAAAGCGAAGATTGGACCAGTTGCATATCGTCTTGTAGTATCGCCCCATTTGCATAAAACTCATGATGTTTTTCATGTATCTGTTTTACAACATTATTTTTTTGATGAATCTCACAAACTAGATTGGTGGGACTTGTAGGTCTCGAACATGGGAACCATAGTGGTAGAACCATTACACATATTTGACCATAGGGTTTGACAACTCAGATGTCGCATGATGGACCAAGTTAAGGTCTAGTGGGACAAGTATAGCCCAGGATCTGCTACCTGGGAGGATGCAAAGACTATGCGTCATGACTACCCCTCAGTTTTTGAGCATCTGTGATGGCTATTTTTGACTTAGACAGCTACCTATGTTAATTTCTATTTTGGAGTTCCATGTTATTTATTTATGAACTTTATGTAATATTGATGCATTTGGTTTGACACATAAAAGTACTTATATGAATCAATTTATAGATTTGATATTTATGATAGAAATGGTTGATGTATGGACTACATCTATGACTCACTTAGTGATGGATTATTTAGTGCATAGCTTATCATAATTATTTGGTTCATATATAGCTCAAGTGGATATGATTCATTTAAATGAATGACTTAGTGAATTTATGATTTACTTCCAGTGGGAATTCCCAGATTGACACATGGATACTAGACCTAATAATGTGATGATTATATTTCTTCTTGTTATATAAATGCATGAATGACAACTAATCCACAGGGGGAAAGAACTATATGATAGCTGAGATCTACTCTTCCATTGAGGTAAGGATGAGACATGAGGAAGGTATAATGTACATTATTCTAATACATTTGGTATCTACTTGATATGCACTCTTATGACACGAGTAAAATGCAAATGACAGGTGGCAAGATGACTTGACTGGATTATTCGATAACAAGTCCAACTAGTTCTGTAGTGTGGTCCGTATTAGGGTATTGACCCTAGTTCTGAAGGAGGGGTGGAGGAATTTCCCACCATGTATCCTCTAAAACCTCGAATTGTGAGAGGGCAGTGGTGGACATGATCCGCTAGATGTGTGATGATCATTGCCAGTTGCCTGCTGGGAAAGTTAGGTCGATGTATTCGACGCTTCCACCATGTCGGTTTTATTAGTGGTTAGTATGGCCATTGCCACTTGTTGTGTAGGTAAATCCCCTCTGCGGACAGAGGCGATCCCACTAGCCTAAATGGGGTCTAGCAACAATCAAACAACGCTAACATGCAGGTTCCTAATTGCAAAGTAAAGACCGATGATGAGGGCCTACCTCGAATCCTATGCTAGTATTTGTAGAAGAGTCATCGCTCTCATTCTTTCTCTCCAGCTGGTCACAATCCCCACGATCCTCGTGAATGGACACCTGCACATGTAAAGAACAACACAAATACAAGCATAAAATCCAAGAAATGTAACTATATATTAGTCAGAAAGGATATAACTCAAGCATGATTATAAAGACAATAAGAGTGGAACCATAATGATAGTCGTCTTTTATTATTGATAAACAAAGAAGAATACAACCAAGTTCTGACGTCAAATCCTCCTTTGGCTGGGTGATCAGCAACACATGCCTTGCAAAGCTTGTTGGGAATGGGGAACAAGCCTCTCTCTCCTTGGTTACTTGGGCATGGATCTCCTCATTAAAGATATAGCCTTATGGGGATGAACAAGGCCTCTTGTAGCGTGAGCTTAGCGATTCTCAGACTTTGGGACTTAGAATTTGGAGCTTGAAGAGTAGAATTACTAACTAGCTTGTCAAAGGCAAAAGGACCAGCTTATATAGAGAAAGGAGAAGGAGATAAGATCATCCACAAGATTCATGGGATTGTCCTTATCATTAGGAAGCTTCCACGAGAGGTGGAGAACTACTTCCCTTCTATGGAGATTTGAAGCCCAACTGAACTAACTCAAGCTAGAATCAGTTCATGAATAGGTTAGGAAGAATCTTCGCAAGTTGGTTTGTTAAAAACTTTACCCAACTAGGCTAGCGCGTGTGCGACTTTGAGACAGAGCGCCAGTTGGCGCGCCCTCTTTGGAGGATTTTCCCCATTGGCACGAGTGATACACAGTGGAATAGCGCCATTGGAAAAAAGGGCTATTTTTATGGGTATTTTGCAGAAGGTGTCTTCAGGGCATATGAAGTATATACTCAAGGGGATACAATGCAAGTGTTTTTAGGTTATGTCACTTCTCACAGGTCCCGGAATAAGTCCTCCAATGTGCGGGAGAAGGGGTAACAGGGACGGTGACAAATTACTGTGTAACACCACTGATAAAGTAATAGATGATGGATAGGGTGGAAATGGAAGTAGGTTAGGATGGATAGGAGGATATAGATTAGTTGGAGATTCTTGATGGGAAGTATTGTCATTGTCTGACTTATCAAATTTTAATGCTATAACTCTCTCTAATTTCTTTGCTTTCAAACTCCTTTTATTTTCATTCTAAATTCAAGGCAGAGTTTCTGAGGGAGGGGTGTATGTAATGCCCCATTTGAATCTTATCCTGCAATTCTTATTACTGTTTACATTATCTGAAAATATTGAGAAATATTGGTCTAATATAAAATTCATGATTTCTATTATTCAAATTCCCAACTTATCTTCTCAAATTGAATCTTAGGAAGCAGATGGTCTCCTTCCATTATTTCAAATAATATATGTATTCATCTCACATTCCCCAACGTGCCCTCACATTTACTAGGGAGAAGACATGGTCCTCTCCAACTCATTATCAAGATATATATTATATATATATATATATATATATATATATATATATATATATATATATATTATATATATATAATATATATATATATATATATATATATGTATATATATTCATCTCACACTCCCAAATGTAATTTTCAGATTTACTTGGTAGAAGACATGGTCCTCTCCCATTAATTTCCCAATTTTATATTCATGTCACATTTCCTAATGTACCCCTAGCCTTACTTGGGTGAAGAGAAGTCAACTGTAAGGATGGATGAGAAGTTAATGACATTAATGAGGGGTGGTTGAGATGGAGAAGAGAGAGAGAGGGTATAAAAGGGAAGGGGGGATGGAGAAAAGGGGAGGTGAGGTCTTGCTTGTGATTGTGGGGTTGGTTGTGATTTGAGGATTTGTTGTGTTCTTGGAGACCTTAGGAACCTGTGGAGGTTTCTTGGGTTGTTGAGAGGAGCGAAATATTATTAATCTTAGTTTAGATCTTTCATCTTGGATACACACTCTACATCTGGTTGGACTTGGGCTCGGAGGGATAGGGAACCTATGGAGGTTTCCTGCGCTAGGTATTATTTCCTAGTTGGCTGGGAGGTAAATCCAGTTGGGTCCGTCAAGATGAGCATTCAGCAGGAGCAGTAGGACAAAGGCATCTCCACCAACCACCAGTACAGGGATTCCTCCATAGATTACTCATGTAAATCTTATTAGAATGAAATATTCACCTTAAGTTATGTTTATTAGAATGTAAATGGTAAAATTTTATTTGTTTAAAAGTCTTGTAAGTAAGTAAACTATAGCCTCTTATTGCATTTAAATTCTTAATAAATTAGATTTGTTAGTAGACCCTAGGATATGTATCTGACAAATATGAAAAGCCAAACAGATCCCTCTACCTAAATTCTAGGTTCCCCCCAATATCCCCAAAGGTCCATTACGTCAATAGGATGCTTATTCTAAAGTTACCCATACCTATAACATAGTAGATGACTTGGCACAATCTCCTACTACCATGTCAATGATGGAAGTAGCCTAGACGTGCCCATACCAATGGAAAGATATAATCTTTGTTTTAGGTATTGCGGATCCTTCTAACAATCATATAATTGTATTTGACAATGACAAAGTGGAACATTGCCCCTTCCTTCCTCATTTTCCTTTCAAATACTAGTCTCCATAAAAAATGCCATGGTCCAGCGGTGTATCATAGATGAAGGAGCCTCCATATGTGCGATGTTCACTAGTGTTTGGAAGCAACTTAGATCCCTTGACCTATTCCCATCCACTATCATTATTCAAGCTTGGGACAATCATCCCTCGCAGCCCCTCAGTTTTTATTGCAATTGTCCCATTACTATTTCCAGAAAGAGTGCCTTGATTGATATCAAAGTCATTTATGCCCCATTGGATTATAACATATTGTTGGGTCATAGCTACACCTATGCCATGTCCATTATCCCATTCACTATCTTTCACAAGATGTGCTTCCATGATAACTGAAAGATTGCCATTATCGATTAGTTGACTTACTATGACCCTCAGTCTCAAACATATGCTCAGCCCACTATCTCATCTATGACTGACAATAAGACTATCACTTCCCTTTCTGATGTGTCTCCTAGAGTCTATAAATATTCCACACTTCTTGGGGCTTATTATGGCCCACCTTCTATTCCTTTTAAGCCAAACTCGTCTAGTTTTTGCATGCTTCAGGCATCACGTGCCACCCATTAGTGGTCTCGTACACCTTCATAGCAACCAACTCCTCCACAAGCTCCTGCTCCTAAGTCAATGCAACCTTTAGATATAATTCCTCCAAGTCCATTTCCTTCTACTAGTATCTCTACTGGCCCTTTTTAGCCAAAAGCCATTCCCCCGGGTCTTAACAATCTAGGAGCAATTCCCCTAGGTCATTACCCTTATGGTTAGACACCTTTCTTATTCTCACCACCTGGAATCTTTTCTGCCTCTATTATGGCTACATTGAGTATACCTAACATTACCTTGGGAATTCCAGTATGGTACATTGATCATCCCGCAAACACTCCTCCTAATCAACTCAAACCTTATACAACTTAGACCCTAGTTCAACCTATTGTTCCTACCCTTTCCTTTGTTCGATAACAACCTCAACAGGAATCCAATCCTAATGTGAAAGCATCTGGTGAGGGGGGAAAAGCTTGGAAAAATGGAACCAAAGACAAGGAGCCCCAAACAACTCCAGTTCCTCCTAAACCCCCTAAGCCTGCTCCTCCTTGCACTTTGTGTGATGGTTTTTGTCATGCCACCAATAATTTTCTTCAGATCCCTCATATTAAGAATGTGGTTTCTGACACCTTTCCCGACTCTAACATTCTTGAGGTCCATATCACCTTACCCGAGTTAGCTCAGAATAACAAATCCTTGTGCACGAATCACCCTTGTGCTTTTTGTCATAATTATGGCCATTATTCCCATCACTCTACCCATCTTGAAGACTTTCATGATACACTTCAAGTAATTTGCGAGTTAGATGCCACTTGTTGTGATTCCACTTCTCCTCTACCTGTGGGTTTTGGGCGCACTGCTTTGCCAAAGCAGGAGGTTTCCCAACCCACCATTATGACTCCCCCTCCTAATGTGGAGATGATAGATAGTTTTTCCCCTATTCTATACCTTTATCCATCCATGGCATTGATTTATTTAGATTCTTTGGAGTTTCGTACTGTCTCTTTAGAACCATCTTCTAAGGACACTTCAATCTCAACATCGATGGACCCTGGATCCACTTGTCATTAGTCTCTCATTGAAGATGTTGCATATGTGAACATTGTCCCCCATGATGATGATTAGTTCCATCACCCCTTACTTCAAACCCATGAATTCGAAGCACATCCACATTGTGTCCATTACATTTCCACTCAATGTTTGGGTAAAGTGGGCATCTAATTTCGAGAGTCTAGGAGAAACAATTCTCTCTAGCCCTCTTGGTGCGTATGGTAGTGTCCACTCTAGTACCATTATTCTTCCCCATTTGGAAGAACCTATAGAGTTTGATACCAATTCATATCACTCTAGGGATGATCCTCTTAATCATTCTTCCATCTTAGATCAATAACCCAGTCCTTCAGACATTGTTGTTGATCAAACTCTGTGTTGTCTAGGTGAGCATCGGTTCATTATATCCAAAGCAACTCATTGGTATAGTGACACCATGTATGCTAACCCAAAAGAATTTAGTCCATTTAATTCATATATGTAGTACCAAGTGAGATTGGTAATGCATCATTTCCTTTCTCATACTTCACCCATCATACATTCTTCCCATAGGAAGACAACCATAAATAACAAATGGAAAACTACATCATCAAAATGTGTTTAGAGTCCACTATTCTAAATATATTTGGCATGCCCATAGTGTTCTTTCACCGTACATACAAAAATGGGAGCACCTATGCCCCTATGCCTAGTCACTATCCTCTAAAGGATCTCATGCCAGTTGGGCCAAATGCTTGAATCCCTTATTTAAGCACTTGGAACACAATGGAACTCCAAAAACTCATTTAGCTAGGGGCATCATTCCCACCTTTACATACCCAATAATTCCCCTATATAATCATATGTTGGGGAGAAATATCTCATGCTTGGGGGCATGATGGCACCCCTGACCACCTTCTCCCTTGATTGACATAAGTCTCGGCATAGACCCCACTGATCTAGGTATGGTCAATTATCCTTTCATTCCTTGGATAGTTTGTCCTATTGCCCTCTCTAATGAGCCATATGCACATCACATATCATAGATATTTGATACCATATCTTCAAATATTCTACTCTATGTGAGGCCACACTTACCACTTGGTCCCCATGTCTGACTTAGTGGGTGGGGATGTTCTAGACCTCCTCTAGTAGTTCATTCCCTCATTCTTCTTTCCTTAATTCTTCACCAAGAACCATCCTTCCATGAAGCATTAAGGCCATCTTTTAGACAAGTAAGGCTATCTACCTGAAAGTCACAGACTAGAATTCTGATAATAGGTTTGTTCGTGATGAGTTCACCAAGATTTAGGGCTTTCTCATCCTCTCCAAATCCTACAATAGCTCAATATGCAAACGAATTGGATTTGGGGGCAAGAAACCATTTTATATGAAAAACACTAGTTTTTCCATCACCCATTATGACCAAAATGTAGCTCAATTTGATGAACCATCAACACCGTTGGAAAGCTCCCACTGAGTTCTATAATGTGTCTCTTTTTGTTTTTGTCATTTGACACTTCAACATGAAGCCATTTTTGCCACAAGGTCTCATTTTTCCGCCTATTAAAATTAAATTTCTTCATATTAATCGCCTATACACTGGTACCACTTTACCTTTGCACTAGTTGACTCACGTGTCAATTTTCGTCATGAGTAATCGTTTTTTACTCATGTTTTTTATGGTCCAATTTGGGCCTCCCCCATGTGGCATCATCATCGAGTCACACTTGTTCAGACCATCCGAGATGCGTCATTCTTGCATCTGCGGAGTCTATTTTGAGTCCCCTTGAGTCCAATTATAGTGTTCCATACATATTTATATCACATTCTTCCCATTGTGCTCATATTTGGCATCCAGCTATATTGCTCCATATTTGGAAAGCCTTCATTTGAGTAATTGACCATCCCTTCTAGAATCAAGTCAGTCATTTCCAGGTCAAGCATGCATATCATGCTTTGATAAGGGAAGTTTTCAGTACACCTCTCATCTTGTATCTTTCCATCATCATCCTTGGTGTTTGTCCATGAGTCACATTTTTATGACCCTCTTGTATTTGTGCAGTAATCCTCATTGCCTCACCTTTGGTAGATCCTCTTCTATCGAATTCAACACATTTATTCTAGGGGAGTAGTCTAGAGGGTGGTGTACCTTGGTTCAAACTCTCATCATTGTTTTGTGCCTTGGATCAAGAAAAGGGAATCACCACTTCCATTTGACTTGGTTTTTTCTCACGCGCTTGACTTGAGTTCATTATCACATGATCAAGAATTATACATTTGATGGTTTGGCAATCTAGCAGATTGTACTAGTATTTCCCAAGTGTTTTTGAGATGTTCCAACCCTCATGAGGGGGTGTCCCTTCAGGTAGCATCGCACATTCCCAGATGTCAATAGATTATGATCCTGCCTCAAATGTAGTTTCATAGATTTGATCGGATCGGTTCCTACTGCTTGTAGTGCCCACATCATGCATGTCTCATTCAGATGACCCATTCACATCTTCAATCTCTTTCCTCTGCAACAAGGCTTCTTTTGTTGTGATCCCCCCTCACAATGTCAACTTAAGGAGAATTATGTCTCATGTACTCAGATCAAAAAATGTTATTTAGTCCTGACTTCTGTTTTCTAGGCACTTTATGTATATGGGACTCATTGTATTATTGTATCACATTCTAGCCCCTTGATGCTAGCATATCATGTACTTTGTAGCCCAGTCCCACATTGCTAGGCACACAATTATTATTTGTACTCAGTTTTCTCAATGGGTATGGATATGCCTCCCCTGCCTCATTTGAGATCATGTACTCCAAAATAAAAGGAGACTTATATGATGGTAGTAAGTCTTCCCCCTCCACTTCTTCATCCTTCCTTTGATTGCTTCAATATCTCTCCTCTCTCTCTCTCTCTGAATCCCCTTTGGTGTCTCATGGCAGTGTAACCTACAAAATATTTCAATCATATGATTTTTCCCCCATGCTCGTACATTGGGGGGGAATCTGTAATCACCTAAAAAATGATCACTTAGCCATTTCTATCTAGGTGATTGAAATACACCATGTAGGATTAATACCATATTAAAATGACTTTCACCATAGGAAATAATTTAGTAAACCATTTTTATTAAATTATTTATGTTTAAAATAAAAAATCCCTATGAGAATAATTGAATGAATCACTATTTATTTAATTGTCTCTAGAATAATTATTAAATAATTATTTATAGTTATTATAATTATTTGATAATTATTTATTAACACATTTGACTAAATCACCTTGGAATAATTAAATAAATCACAGTTTATTTATTATTCCTTAATTCTATTTTTAGAATAATTGTTAAATCATTATTTAATAATTATTTTAGAATTCACATTTTTCTTAATCCTCACAAAATGATTAATGAATCATTTTATTTGGCAATTACTTCAACCATTTTATAAATAAATATATTTGACCACTATGGATATATTCCCCTCTCCAAAAAACATAATAAAGTATTCCTAATGGTTATATTTTGATTTGGTCAATAATATTTTATTATTTTCCAATTCCTAATTTATACCAATACTTTGTTATAAATAAGAGGGTTTTCCATTCATTCTTCATCGTGATCACTATTATCGTCACCACTATCATCTTTTCACATTTGCGCTACCACTTGAGTCCTATCTTTTCTTGGGTTTTCTACATATTGAGAGAAAGAAACAGATCGTTGAAGCACAAGGACATCAAAGGACCCATCCCACAGAAGGGAATTTGCAGACCCTTATTGTAAACCTACTTCACGAAGTGTTTAATAATAAAAATATTATTCATTTAAAATTCTTCTTCTATTGGGTTATTGCATCATTTATTTGTTGTTGTTCTATGTTTTGGATTGCATATGATATTTTTTTCTACAAGGTTTTCTTCTTCTGTCATTGCAAATCTAAAGTGTAAATAGCCATATCTTGTCGTTAGGGTCACTTGTCACTAGTGACTTAAGTGAAGCATTTTTGGTACACCTTTCCAAAATCTGTACACTAACACTATATTTTCCCATATGTCTCTGGATCATAGCTAATGCTGGGGGCATTAGGGGAATTTTGAGGTTTAAAATAGGCCTCCTAAGAAAAATGTACAACCAAAAGAAACTTTATAAGAACCAATAGGATTCAAGATGATGATGTTACCCATAGGGGATGATTCACCATTTTTGGAGTAAAAAAGTAAAAAGATTAAAAAATAATAAAATAATAAAACTACTTTTTCAACTCCTTTTTTCATCTTATATCCCTAATATTTTACTCATATTTCAAGAGGGAGTACTCATTGGATGCAAAATTTAATTCTGCATCCAAAGAGTACCCATGTTGCATACTTTCAATGGACTCTACTACACGAAAAGTGAGAAATACGTGAAAAAACGTGATTGCAATCACATTTTTCATGTAGCGAGGTCCATTGAAAGTACACAACATGGGGACTCCATGGATGAGGAATCAAATTCCGCATCAAACGAGTGTTCTCGCTCAAAATTTGAGTAAACCCATAGGGAGATAAGTTGAAAATGTGAGTTGAAAAAGTAGTTCTTTCTTTTTTCCTTCTAAAACTTAATGATGTAATCTAATCTTATTTTATTATTTCCATTATTGTTTTATAATTTCCTTAGGAGGCCCATTTTAGACCTTAAAATTCCGCTGATGTGAGCTCAATACTCACCGATATAAATAAAACCTACTAAAATCCTCCCCATAAACCTGATGTCTTGATCAGTTATGTTGGTATTAGGGAGACCATACAGCCTAAAGACCTCCTTGAAGAAGAGCTCAACTACCTGTGAGTTTGAGGATCTAGATGGAATAACGAAGAAATGAGAAAAATTGGTCAACTTATCCACTACCACGTAGATATAGTCATGCCCCTATACAACTGGAAGGTTGGTGATGAAAACCATGGAAACACTCTCTGACTTCCTCTCTGGAATTGGAAGAGGTTGTAGTATACCATGCAGATGTCTCTTCTCCCTTATTTCTCCAGCAAAAATCACACTCCTAAAAATTCCACAGAACATCCTTTTGGAGGCCTCTCTAAATAAATTCTCCCTAATGGTCTGATATATCTTAAAGAATCCATGATGCCCAACTAATGATGAATCATGAACAGCATGGAGGATCTTCTTCTGCAACTAGGAGCTTGGCACCAAAAAGATATTGTCTTTCTAGTAAATCATGTCATCCATCACTTTGTACCTGTCATCCCCTACAATACCATCCAAGATCTCACATGCACGTTGATCCTTAGATTACTCCACTAGTATTTGCACCTTGCGATCCTCAGTGATGTCCATAAATGATAGTGTCTTTGGCCTCCTTGACAAGGAATCAACCACTATATTCTACTTGCCCTTGACATACTCCATCTCAAAATCATATGCCCAAATCTTACTCACCCACTTTTGTTGTCTCTTTCGAATCTCCCTCTGCTCCAAAAAGAATCAAATACTATTGTGATTAGTTTTCACCTTAAACTTGTTGCCCACCAAGTACTACTACAATTTGGACAACACATGCATTATAGAAAACATCTGCTTATCATAAATGGAGTACAACTTGTAATGATCTTGTAATTTTCAGCTCTCAAATGAAATCAGGCGACCTCCTTGCATCATAACTTCCCCAATTCCCTCTCCAAATGCATCACACTTCAACACAATGGGCTATGAAAAATTAGGTAAGGCCAAAACTGGGCAGCTACTCATAACCTTCTTGAGGTTCTCAAAAGCCTCTTGTGCCAAATTTTATCACTCAAATGATCCCTTTTTCGTCAAGTCTAAGAGGGGTGATACCAACTGAGAGAATCCCTTCATAAACTACATTTAGCAAGTACATATACCTAGGAAGTAACACAAGTTTGTCACATTCCTGGGTGTAGGCCAATCTAGGATGGCCGTGATCTTCTCTTGGTAGATCTTCAATCCATCCTCCCCAGTCACATGCCCCAGATACAACATCACTGTCAATCAAAACTTGTACTTTGACATCTTGGCATAGAATTGTTGTTCCTCCAAGATGTGTAAAACCTCCTCCAAGTGCTGCAAATTCTCCTCCCATGTCATGTTATATATAAGAATATCAATTAAAAATACAAGCAAAAATCTACACAACACCTTATGGAACACATGGTTATGCAATACTAAAAGGTAGTTGGTGTGTTGGTTAGCTCAAAGGGCATCACCAAGAACTCAAAGTGCCCATAGTGGCACCAGAATCTATTCTTCGGGATATCTTGCTCTCTCACCTGAATCTGATGTTATCCCAAACGTAAATCTATCTTCGAGAAGTATTTAGATCCTCTAAGATCGTCAATCATCTCATCGATGTGAGGTATCATGTACCTATTCTTTAGTGTCTTCTTGTTTAGGGCTATATAGTCGATGCACATGAAAAGTGTCCCATCCTTCTTAACTAGTACGACTGAAGAAGCAAAGGAACTAGAACTAGGCCTCATGTTTCTAAAGGCCAACAACACCTATATGGATCTCTCGATCTCATCATAGTATGCCTTGGAATCTCTATAGGGAGTGGTAATGACTACATGCACATCCTCCTAAAGCTCTGTGGTATGATCAAAAGCTTTATCTGGTGGATGACCTTAAGGAATGCCCCTAAACACTTCCTTATGCTTCTCTAATAATGTCAAGATATTTGGGTGTGGTTGTTTATGCTATTTCCTTGCCTCTTATATACACAACTCGATTTCCCAAGCTATGTCTCCATGTCTCAAATTGGCCTCCATCTCATGAGCTAACATGATCTGTGGCAAGTATGAATGCATGCCCCTGAATACTACTAGCTTATCGTCTGGCCCCATGCAGTCCATCTCTAATTTTTTCCAATTAGTAGTGACATGCCCCAAAGAATATAGCTATTACACACCCATCACCACATTGGTGTCCTTCATATCAACCAAAAAGAAATGATCTATCGCTGAATAGTTCACCATGGTTAGGGTCAAGGGTAGAACATATCTCATGTACTGCATGGTTTGATATCCTAACTCTAGCATTGAAAAATGCTCAAAGGCCTCAATGTGTATATCTCTCCACTCCACCATATAAGCATTAATGAAATTGTGGGTAGCCCCATTGTCCACCAACATAGATACACATTGTCCCTACAATGTGTCTTTGATCCAAAATGTCAGATACTTTGGAACTCCTAGAAGTAAAGCAATAACCCCTCCAATAGACAACAATGACCCTACTCCCTGAGGTGGTGGTGGTGGTGGTGTTCCACCTCCCATGGACTTGGGTGCTCCCTTTGCCGCATCAACCTCTTGCTCAAACTCATCATAAGGCTCGCTATATAGATACACCTCGATGTAATGAGCCTTGTCCTTTGTGAACTTTCTCCTTGGTTCCCATGGCTCCTGGCATGTGAAACACAACTTCCTCTTCCAAAGGTCCCTCCTAGTCTCATCATCAAGATGTCCACGCCTAACCTCCCTATGTGTCTATCTAGTATATCTACCCCCTTGCGGTGAAGTGGGTATTACATGTATAAGAGCCTTGGTCTTGGGTACTGCATCAATCATGTCTCTATTCCTAGAGATGCAATCCATTAATCGTTTGGCCTTATAATCGCTCACCCATCCATGTAGGGGATCAACAAACCCCCTAAAAACAGCATAATGAATCAAGCCTCCAAAATGTTTCTAACCATCACACCTAATATATGGAAATTTGATATGTAAGCCTCTGAAATACCAGTCTACCTTAAATGTACTAGCTCTCTAAAGTGAAGCTATGGGCCCTTCCTGTCAAGCCTCTCAAACAATCTTCTAGTGAACTCAATGTACACAGTGATGTGTATATGCCCAGGAGAATTCAGGCCATGCTACCAATACTCCTCTACATCTCCCTCCAAATGCAAAATCGAATAGCATCAGTATGTCACATGGAATTCATATGGAAGTAAGTTTCTAGCTTGTGGACCCACGCTCTAGCTGAGCTCTTGGTTGGCCCATCAAAGTTTGGTAGTGTGACCTTCCTTGCTATCTTATACACCCTCTAGCTTGCCTATCATCCTTTATAAGATGTTTCAGCTCCATTATTACACCTCTCCTTGAGCTGTATGAACTCCCCAAAGGACATGACTCTCTAAATATTAGGATCTAACACCTCATACTCATGAATCCTCATCTCCATAGAGGGAAAAAGATCCACAATAGGATCTAGTTCCCTCTCTCTCTCCAGCTCATCCATGAATTATGGCATATTGCGATAGCTAGCATGGCCACACATGGGAGTATGCGACTGAAATTCACACTGATGTGTGTGGTGGCTTCCACTTCCTTCTCTGGAACACCCATATCCATTGTGGTGTTGCCCTAGTTGGTTTTGCACTTGCAGGCCCATCTTTTGTTGCATAATAAATTGGAATTGACTCAACATTGGTTGGTTTACCCTCAACAACTCATCCATAACGTGATTCTGACCCCCTTTCCTTGGATTCTCATTTCCCTCATGTCCCTCCATGCATTCTTTGGCATTGTCAAGTTTTGTATAATAGAAATGGTTAGGTTCTTCTCCTCTACCATGTCCTCTTCCTCTACCCCTGCTTTTTCCTCTTTGGAAGACTACGCCTTTGTGGCTGGGTGGTATACCCTACTAGTTTCCTCCCACACTAGCCAAGAACATTCTCTAATAGAACTATAATGTTTCTTACTAGAAAATACAATGAATATAAAATACATGCAGTAGCAAACAATAGTAAATTTCTGAAACACAATCTACAATTTTTTAAACACGTTAATCCAGACAAAAAATCTAAGCCATGGCATTAATCTCAGAGATGAGAGTACATCAATAATAGGAAATGGAACACTAGCTTGCTTGTAATAGGAGATGAGAGTACATCAATACGTTTTGTGGCTAGTTTCAACCCTATTTTTTTGCCTCAAAAGTGCTAAGAAAATTATACCAAATTAACTGGAGCCTCCCCACAAAAAACCCACAAAAACGTAAAAAGGGTTTGGGTTGAATCCACAAGTCACTAACACCCAAAAATCTATGTGTTGCTCCTTTCAGTCTACCAGCAATGCTATACAAATTGAACCACTAACTAATTCTCAATCTCCCCTCAAGGAAACTCCCTCCAACTCTTGCAAAATTTTCTTCTCAATATAAATGTGAGTTTCAGCTCCAATAATCCCCTAAACACCTAATCTCAGTTGGTGTGAATACTTCTACCAGTAAACCCTAGCATGGGCCCTGGGATAGAGAATTTTGCCCCTCTAATTAGCATCCCCTTTAGCCCTTAAAATATTCAATAAGAAGTGTGTCCTCCTTAAGGGAAAATTCATGTAATTTATCCTTCCCTAACTCCATAATTTTACTTCCCTCCTGAGCGCCACAAATTTTCTTATGTGTTGACACCTAATCCTTGTGATTGGGTGTATTAATGTAAATAGATAAATAGGAAATATGAGTAGTCATTGGGAGATGAACTGAACAGTCTCTCCCTCATGTATATAATGAAGACCTACCTGAAGGAATAAATCAGTCGAATCATTTTTGCCTTATGGAGTTACTACCTGGCCTGACATGGTATCAGATCTAGCTCCTTTTTTAGCCTTTATGTCCTTGTAACTCCTGGTCTGCTCCACTACTCCCCATATAATTTAGTAACTAACTACCTACGTTCTGTCTCCCATCCCTGCACTCTCTGTCTGACATTCATCTGACATGGGAACGTTTGCGCTGTCCTGACCTAGTTTGAACGTTGGACCTATCATATGTTTGGACGCTGGACACTTCTGGTATCGGTTTCATATGTTTGAACACTGGTTATTTCATATGTTTGAACGCTGGACGCTTTTGGTATCAGTTTCATATGTTTAAATGCTGGTCGTTTCATATGTTTGAAAGTTGGACACCATCTATCAGTTTCATATGTTTGAAAGCTAGACGCTCTGTTGCTTGATTTCTTGCTACTACAGATCCATTCATTGCTGTGAATGCCAAGGACGCTACTGATTTCCAGCTATATTTTTGTATGTAGCTGGGGCCAAGTCTGTTCTATCATTCCTCGACACACCATGATGGGCACCCTAAAGGGTTCAACCTTGAAATGCAGCTGCTCTTTCCAAGATTTCGTATGCATACGTGGTTTTATAAATTGATGGATTGTTTATACTCTAATTTAACGACAATTATGAACTTGCGTTTGAATGTGGTAGCTGCAATGGTTGAGAACACCTGCAACTTGATTGCGATATAGGTTTTTACAACTGATAAACCAAAAGTAGAGTGAAGCTGCAAGCTGTTGGTCTGACTATTCTAATATTCTTTCAAATAATTGAACGTTGGCCTGGTCATGATATATCCTTTCAAATAACTGAACGCTGGGGGAAAAACTTCCATGATGCGTTGAGCCCTTTTAAAAGAGGTCATATGGTATGAAGAATTGGCTTTGTATACTACATATGCATTGAATGTTTTTTATTGGTAGCCATGTACGTTTTGAAAGTCATTTTCTCTCTGTGTATTGAAGTTGTGATGGCAGTGATTCAATGGGTACATGAAAACCTTATGTTAGAAGTTTTAGTGGACGATAATACCCTTTGAGAATGCCCTTTTGAGTACATTTTTACTGTGTATTGGAAGAAGTATTTTTTTCCTATCAGCAAAAGTTTTTTTTACAGAATGCATTCAATCATATCCATAGTAGGAATAGTTCTCACTGGCAAGGAGAACTATCCTGAATGGTCCTGTATGATAAAACACACCCTCATCTTCAATGAGTTGTGGAAAGGAGTGTGTGTCGGAGAAGGAGACAATGACCGAGTACAACCTACCTCAGACAAAGAGCTCGTCATTCGGGAAACCAAGAACAGCAAAGCCTATGCATTAATCACAACATCTGTAAATGAAGAGGTGAGTCGCCATATTTCGTCATATTCAACTACCTTTGAAGCTTTACAAAAGCTGAAAGAACTCTATGACTCACATTCTGCACTTGAAGTCGTCCAACTTATGATTAAACTCTTCACTCTTGAACTGCAAAATAATGATCCTCTTGCTCTTGCATCTGAAATAAAGTCTATAATGCATGATATCAAATCCATTAAAGTTGAGCTGGATATCTCTCTTATTGCTTCTCTCAAGGCACTTTATCCTACATACTCCAATTATCTTGAGTCTTTGCAAGCAAATGGAAATCTCAAAGATATAACCTTTGACTCTCTTGTGAAAAAGTTTGCTAAAAGAGAAAAAGCCTTTGGAAAGAAGATAGCCCCTGAATCTTCTGAAGAGACTGTGTGCCTTGCTCATAAAGAAAAGCATCCTGCTCAAGATTCTACAAGAGGAAGAGGTGGATGAAGAGGAAGAGGAAGATATTTCAGAGGCAGCGGGGGCAGACATTCTCAACGAGAGAAGGTAGATTAGCATTGCATACACTGCAAAAGAAATGGATCACATGATGCCTCTACATGCAAGCTACCATGGGACAAAATTGAGCAGAAAAGAAACCAAGAGAAAGGTGAAACTGATGATACAAAAAGGTAAAGCACCTGAATCCGCTCACTATGTTGAGGCAAAATGTAATATTGGAGTAAATGAAGATTTGTTTAATGCTTCACTTGCTTCATGGAAAAATGATTGGTTGCTTTATTCAGGAGCAACTTGCCACATGTCTCATAGAAAATATTTTTTTGAAGATTTCACTGACAATGTTGATGGAGCATTATACTTTGCAGATCAATCAAAAATCAAGCCATCAGGGCTTGGCACAATCAGGCTTAAACTGCCTAGTCTTCTAGACTTTCTTCTGCATCATGTTCTATATCTCCCACAACTCAAGAGAAACTTGTTGTCCTTGGTCCACATCCGCCAGCAAGGTCACTCCATTCATATGTTTGATGGCAAGCTTGAGGTAAGAAAAGTATATGACCACTCACTTGTCATGAGGGGAATAGAAGAAGAAAGGCTTATCAAGTTGCAAGGAACCTCTGCTCATGCACAACATTTCTCATACAATGCTCATCATGAAGAAGTTACACTTCTATCAAGTTTATTATGGCATGCTAGATTTGGACATTTGAATTATGAGATTCTCCGCTTTTTGAATAAAAATGGTGTTGCTGGTTTGCCTACAATTCCTAGGAAACTTAAGCAATGTGATGCTTGCATTCTAGGAAAGCATAGCAAACAGTGTTTTCATGATTCACACTCAAGAGTTCATAGAAAACTTGAACTGATCCATTCAGATTTATGTGGTCCAATGCCTCTTCCTTTTGCAAATGGAAATAAATATATCATGACATTTATTGATGACTACACCAGAATGTGTTGGGTTTATTTATTGAAGAACAGATCTGATGCTTTTCAAACATTCAAGAATTTTCATAAATGGATTGGAAATGATGCACAATCTCATATTGGGTCTATTCGCACTGATAATGGAAAAGAATATACATCAAATGAATTTGAAAACTATCTTCGCCAACATGGGATCAAACATCAAATAATTGTGCCTTATAATCCCAAACAGAATGGTGTAGCTGAAAGAATGAATAGAACAATCTTGAATATGGTACGATCCATGCTTTTCTTCAAAAATGTAAAGATAATGTTTTGGGCTGATGTTGTTCTATGTGCTGCATATATAAAGAATAGATGTCCATCTAATGCTATAAGAAACAAGACTCCTTATGAATTGTGGTATGGACATGTTTCTTCGGTAAAACATCTCAGGATTTTTGGTTCCACCTGTTATGCTTTGATACCAAAGGTACATAGAAACAAACTTGGTGCTAGAAGTCGCAAGTGTATCTTCCTGGGGTATTCAAACACCTCCAAAGCATACCGCCTCTATGATGAAGTAAATAAGAAATTTGTTGTATCTAGAGATGTAATTTTCCTTGAATCATCCAAAACTAACAATGTTGTTGAGAGACAACTTGATCGCTTGGATAGATTCGCAAAAGAAAAATCATTTCAAGAATTTGATAATCATATTCCACATCTTGAAGGGGGGATCCCTATACTAGATCAACATGTGGAATCTTCTTCTGAAGAGCACTCTCCCCCGCATGAAACTCCAACAACGGATGATGCTTTAAGTGATGTAATTGATAGAATTGGGAGACTCAATCTTGATTCAGTCCCAACTCAATCAACGGAGCAGCCTGGAACATCTAAAAAAGGTCCCCCAAAGTGGGTGACAAAGACACTTGAAAGTGTTCATCCTGATGAAGTTGGAAAGGCAGGAACCAAAAATTCAAACCTACAAAATGGAGGTGATGTAGATGACTCTAATTTACCTGTTGATATGGATGTTTCTTATGATTGTGAATTGAACTTGTCTACAGATTTTGAACCAACTTCCTTCAAAGAAGTTGCTTCTCATGATGAATGGAA